>CANXYI012061582.1:0-11570 GCA_948208565.1 Hura crepitans
CTCAACTTCCTCTTTGTCCCAAATCTGAGTACTTTAACTTTTTCCTCTGTATCTCTAATAAGATTAACTCCTGAGATCTTGTTCTCCCCAACTTCACTCTAACACAATGGGGTTCTACACCATTTACCATATAGTGCTTCATAAGGTGCCATGCCCAAACTAGCTTGATAACTATTGTTATAAGCAAATTCAGCTAATAACAGGTGTTAGTCCTAGTAGCCTTTAAACTCAATGGCATAGCTATGCAACATATATTCAAGTACCTATATCACCCTTTCTGATTGTCCATCTATTTGAGGGTGGAAAGTTGTACTATAAGTTAGCTTGGTACCTAATATTTGATGTAGTTTCTTTTAAAACTTAGAAGTGAAGCGAGGATCCCTATCTAAAATAATAGCCATATGTATACCATGGAGTCCAACAATCTCATCAAAGTACAAATTGGCTAGTCTTCTAGTGAATAATCCATTCTGACTAGAATAAAGTAGGTTGTTTTAGTTAATCTATCAATAATCACCCATATAGCATCACACTTATTCTTGGTTATAGGCAATCCCATTACAAAAGTCCATTGTCACCTTTTCACACTTCCATTCTGGTATTGCTATAGGATATAGCAATATAGAAGGAATTTGATGCTTAACTTTTACTTGCTGGCATGTCAGTCACTTAACCACATATTCTGCTACATCTTTCTTTATGCCTGATGACTAGTACTAGGACTTTAAGTCTATGTACATCTTAGTACTACTAGGGTGCATAGAATAAGGAGCTTCATATGCCTCTTTTACTATCTATAACCTCAGGTCATCTGTGCTAGGTACACATAACCAATGATGAGAATACAAATATCTATCCTCACCTAACTCAAATCCTATTACCTTCTCCTCTTTGACTTTATCCATAATCTATCTCAACTATTCATCCCACACATGTGTTTACTTTATTTGTTGCCTGAAATCTAGTTTAAAATAAAGTTCAACTAGAATGGCATTTCTCTTATATATTGTAGTCTAAGATTCATGGCTTTCAAGGTTACCATGAATTTTCTACTCAAAGCATCTACTACCACATTAGCTTTCCCTGGGTGGTAGTCTATCAAATAGTCATAATCTTTAATCAGCTCTAACCATCTTCTTTGTCTTAAGTTCAACTCTCTTTGAGTAAGGAGGTATTTTAGGCTCTTGTAGTCTATATAAATATAACACTTCTCACCATACAGATAATGCCTATAAATTTTCAAAGTAAACACAATGGTAGCTAACTCTAAATCATGAGTAGAGTAGTTCCTCTCATGTGGTTCCAACTATCTCAAAAGCATAAGCTACCACTTTTCCTTCTTGCATCAACACACATCCTAACTCATTAAGTAAGGCATCACTATACAAAACAAAATCCTTACCTTATTCAAGTTGAAATAGGATATGGGCTTTTGTAAACATCTTTTTTGGCTTGTCATAACTTTCTTAACATCTGGCTTCCCACTTAAACTTCACATTCTTTCTAATCAATCTAGTCAGAGGTGCTACAATTATAAAAAATCCTTTTACAAATCTTTTATAGTACCCAGCTAAACCCAAAAAACTTCATATCTTTGTCATATTTCTCTGAGGCTCCCATTCTAATACTACTCTTACCTTGTTAAAGTCTACTCTAATACCTTCTGCTAACACCATATGTCCTAGAAAAGCTACTTCATTAAGCCAAAATTCATATTTACTCAACTTGGCATACAACTACTTCTCCCTCAGAGTCTATAGCACAACCTTGAAAGGTTGTTCTTGTTCTTCTTTAGTCTTAGAGTACACTAAGATGTCATCAATGAATACCACAAAAAATTGATCTAGGTAGGGTTGACATACTCTATTCATTAAATTCATAAAGGCTACTGGGGCATTAGTGAGCCTAAATGGCATCACTAGGAACTCATAATGCTTGTATTGAGTCTTGAAAGTAGTTTTAGGAACATCAGCTTCCTTTATTCTCAGCTAATGATACCTAGATCTCAAATTAATCTAAGAAAATACACCTGCACCTCTCAACTGGACAAAAAGATCATCTATCCTAGGTAAGGGATATTTGCTTTTCACTGCCACTTTATTAAGCTGTCTATAATCAATGTATAATCTAAGTGACCCATCTTTTTTCTTCACAAATAGAACAGGGGCTCTCCAAGGTGAAGTACTAGGTCTAATGAATCCTTTATCTAGTAGATCTTACAATTGTACCTTGAGCTCTTTCAACTCAATAGGTGCCATTCTATAGGGGGTAATAGACATAGGAGTTGTACCATGATACACCTCAATCTAAAAATCAAGCTCCCCCTTTGAAGGCAACACTAGCAACTCATCAAGAAACACATCAGGGAATTCAGAAACTATAGGGATCTATTTAAGAATTGGGGTGGAAGTAATGGTATCAATGGCATGTGCTAGTTAAGCTTCACACTCTTTACGAATGAGTTTTTTGGCTGTAAAAGTTGAGATAAGATTATCTGAAAGGTGTTTCTCAACTATAATTGTCACTATATATCCTTTTGTAATGTATAGGGTCAGCTTCTTATGTTTACAATCCATTACAGCCTAATGTTTAGATAACCAATCCATTCCTAAAATCACATCAAACTCATGGAAAGGTAACTCAATCAAATCCATAGGAAATAGACATTCCTGGATTACTAGGGGACACTGCCTATATACCCTATTCACATTCACACTCTATCTTATAGGATTATTAACTTAAATGTCTATGTTTACATGCTTAGATTTCAGTCCCTTATCATGTGATTGTGTAGTGCATACTTAAGAATGTATAGATCTTGGGTCTATCAATGCCAAATTTAGAACATCAAATAAGTGAAATGTACCAGTAATGACATTTGGGGCTACTATTTCTTCTCTGGCCCTGAAAGCATATTGCCTCACTGGTGCATAGGTTTCTGATCATATCCCTTGACTAGCACTAGGTTGATTCCCTCTGCCCTACCTCTGTCTCTTTCTCTGAGATGTTACTACAGATGCCTAAGTATAGGTACCCTCAGGCTATCTCTAAGGACACTCTCTTTGATAATGATCTTGAGCATAACAAGTAAAACACTCTCCCTTGCTACTTAACTAGTATTGCCCCCCAGTGTCTCTTATTGCAAGTATTGGAAGTCAAGGGTCTATTCTTATTACATACTGGTCTAGAAGCACTAGAAGCTCATAGAGGTGGTCAAGGTCTAACTGTAGAAGCTTACACAAACCTCTGAGACTATGTCAGCCTTAGTACCTATTGCACTAATTGAGACTGAGATGGTGTTTCTCTTTTTCTCTTACTACCACCTGAAGTTGCACTAAACTATCTAATAGTAAACTATCTCTTCCTTTAAAAAAATTCTCTCTTTTCCTGTACCATCTCTTCCATATCATATGTAGATGCTAATAATATTACAAAATCTATCACCCTCAGGTTAGCTATCTATATATTAAGCCTTTCATAAATCTCTTACATTTTTTCTCTGTAATAGGAATGAACTCCTCATCACATTTGATCAGTCTGGTAAAATCCTTCTCATACTCTGATACTATTCTCCTTTACTATCTCAAATTAAGGAACTCTTGCCTCTTTTTATCCTTGTATGAATTTAGAATATACCTTTTTTTGAACTTTGTTAAGAAGAACTCCTAAGTGAGATTTATTACTACCTTTTTCTTTTTAATAGTATCCCATAAATTGAATGCTTCTTCCTGAAGGAGAGAAGTTGTACACTTCAAGTTATCTTCCTCTGAACACTCTAACTATTCCAAAATTCTGAAGGTTATTTCTAACTAATACTTTTCTCATGCTACATCATCCTCCTTCGCATCTAGAAAATCTATAGCTCTTATCTTTTTAATCCTCTCTAAAGTTGTCTTCTATAAAGGAGCTAGTGGTGGTAGAGTTACTAAAGCTAGTGGAGGAGGTAAAGTAGTAGCTATAGAAGTATGTTTATGCATATTCACTATCTGCTGTAATAGTGTCAAGGATTCTCATGTTGATGGTTGTGCTTGTATCTATGGTTGCTATGCTACATCACTGGGTTCGGGTATGGCTTCACTATTAGCTCCCCCTTGAATTGTCATAGGGGCATAAATAGCCACTTCCTCTCCTTGGACTTCGGGTTTCTAATCACTCATCTTGCTCGACTACAAAAATAAATAGAACTTATTAGCCTCTTAATAGTGTAGCAGTTCTAAGAAAACAACACTAGATATTAGCACTCATGTAAGACACTTAAGAACATATAACCTATGCTCTAATACCACCTAATATGACACCTTTTATTGGACTCCTAAAGAAATCTAATAGGTAATGCACCTTCCGCCAGGTCACCCATTTTGGAATTGCTCCAGGTGTGCACTCTTAACACTTACGGACTATTTTAGAACTCTATCAAATATTGCTTAGATTCTTAGTCTAACCCTTAAATATATTCATATATGGTATGACATATATAAAAAAACCCATCTACAGACATATTACATGTTACAAAAAATTATGCAGCATAATGGCTAATCGGGTGACATAGTAAATTTTTTTTTTTCACTTATAAAAGCAGTTCTAAAAATAACAATATCATTTTACCTCCTTCTAGACCCTTTTGGTCCCCAAGTAAACATTGGCACACATCCCTGACATATTAAAAACACATAGGTCCTCAAGCCTATAATTATCAAAATCATTAAGCAAGCAATTTAGACAAACCACTTAATTATATATACATCACTTCTATCCTTTATATATATAGACATAAGTAGCCTCTAAGCATGTTAAACCCATACCCTATAGTGTTTACTTGAGTGCTAACTAAACAAAACAAAGGAAAAAACTCTATATACTCTTCAAAAATTGTGTTACTACACTACACGATCTCTAAGGCTAGACTGCTTATCTTTATAACCTGTGCACCAAAACATTAGTACACTGAGTATAAAACTTAGTGGTGAATTGAATGCATTTAAATGTTATATGCAATGGTTCAAATGCAATAATAATATGATAGTCAAAATGTAGGGTGTGAATGGTGTATCAATTAATTCATGTAATATAGGTGAGTTGCTACATTTTCCAAATAATTACAATACTACTACCATTATAATGTCAATTTCATTAATTATGCAATAACTTGCCATCAATCAAAGTCTATATATCAATTCAATTTAATTTAATAGGCTCGACTAGATAGACTACACTTAAAACACTAGACTAAGAGGGAATTGAAAAGGTGTGTAATGTTCATGAATTGAGGCTCTATTAATTGAGGCTTTATGAATAGTGCCATAGGGTCTAGGAAGTGCGCCTGGGTTGTCGGGTCACTTGTACATAGACCGAGTTAGTGGCACTGGTCATGAAACTTCGAGGGGCTTTAAGTTGTGAAAAAAATGAAATTTAAAAATTTAGTAGAACCAATAATTCATTTTAAGCAGTAAAGAATACATTTGTGCTATAAAAAATTTTTAGGCAAGGATTGACTCGGGATGTGCTCAGATGGACCAAAAAATAGTGTCCCTAAAGCTTAAAAATTCCACTAAGTCCATTAGTGAAAGAATTTTTGGATTCCGAGCTTGTTTACAATTTCTCATAATTTTTTAGGTTGGCATGCAAATCGAGGTAGCCTGAAAACTATATTATTAATTGAATCCAGCCATAAAAATTTATGAATAGATAGAGGGGATTAAAATATGAATTTTAAAATGAATGGCATAATTTTTTAAGATCTAAGTGAATTATTGTGAATTTTAAAAATTTGCCGAAAAATCAAAATGGTTTCGAGATTTTTGAGAGGTTTCGGGACAACCCTTATCATGTCAAAGGGGATCCCACACCATGCCAAGTGTCCAAGGAGCCTTGCTAAGTGGCAAAGCACACTTGACATGTGGAATTCCACTTAATTCAAATGAAAATAATTTTTCTTCCTCTCCTATTGTTGCCAATGTTAGAGAGGAGTTTGATTGGGCATAACTCTCTCAATTATTCACCAAAAATTGTCATTCTAGTTTTTAAATTTAGTTCTATCTATTACACACCATAGGGAAAAGGAATTTGGCAAAAAAAACTTCTCAATTTAGAGTTAAAGTTCATCAAATATCATTGGTTTTGATTGTCCAGAATTATGGCCTGTAGGTGAGTTCATGGCTATTTCTTCTACATTTCTTAGGATTTTTGGTAGCCATTTAATGCTAGACAATGCCTAACACCTATGTGATTATGCGTGTGAGGTGTTTATGGCAATTGGATGGTAAATTGAAATCTATGAAGAGGGAAGAAAGCTATTATGGATGCTAGATAGCCTTGTGTTCTTATGGATTCAAAGGGCTTTTCTCACTTGTAAGTGAATTTAAAGCATTTCTTTCATGCAATGAGGTGATTAAATGATGAAAAATAGTTTAGGATGGCTAAAATGTTGAGTTTATGAATAATTACTTCAATGTGAAGGTTGGTTAAATGATGACTTAGTGAATTAGGGAGCAATGGCTTAAGGAACTTGCAAATTAGGCTTAAATTGCTTCCTGATTTTGGGGTGTATGAATGTTTGTTTTGGATATACAATGCCTAGAATATGAATGAAGGATTTTTTGGCATGTTAGATGAATAATTATGGTAGTTGTGATTGGAAAACATTATGAGATGTACCTCCCATGCTTGTACTCGAGAGCTACCATGAATGAATTTTATGTGCGATGTTTGATAAAGAACTTATAAGTATATGTAACCTATGAAAATTCGCTTGGAATTGAGTATGTATATGTGTATTTGTGTTCATGGCATATATGTGTAGATGGATATTAATATATTATGGAAAGGCAATGGAATTATGTATTATTTTCCTTAGTACTAGAGAGGAATGTTGATGGCAATTTAGCATGTAATTTAGTTTATTTAAGTGTTGTGTATATGAATTATAATGATCAAGGCAATTGACTTTTAATGATCTTGAATTGAATAATACATATGGCATGATGACATTTTAAATAAACTTTGAGAATGTAACTTTAAATTACTTAAAAGGTTGAACTAAAGTATATGGCTATGACTTAGAATAATTCTTTAAAAGGTGACTTGAAATGAACTAAGAGAAATGAACATAAACTTATGCCTTTAGGGCTAGATTTGGGATATAAGAATGAATTGCAATTGTGCCTATTGTTTGGCCTTAGAAGTGGCTTAGATATGATTGCCTTTGGGACTATGAATGTGCTTAATAAGATGTTGACAATTGTGCTGAAATCAGACTGAAAATAGTCTTAGAAATATACTTGAAAAGTGGTCGAAATGACTTGTAACTATCTAGTTGACCATTAACCGAACCAAAAATGTCATTGGGCAGAAAGTGTTAATTTCACAAGAAATAATGCTATGATAAATTGGGACATATTAAGCCTTGTATATTGGTAATAACAAAACTTAAAATTATTTTAGGATTTTACTCGGTTGAGAAAAAATGTAGTTATACCAGACTGGTTGAAAAATAAATTGTGTAATAAAATTTATAACTATCTATTTTTGCAACATAAATATTATAAGAACACTATTGGTCAATAAATGTACTTTAAATGAGCTACTTGGCCCATTAGTTAGACACCCATTGGATGGGTTGACTAGTCAACTTAGGGTTTTAGCGTTGTTAGTTGTTTGATGTTCAGGCAATGATATACATTGTGGCTGCCGAGGCTTACATGCTGATCTCCATTATGTCACACATTTGTTAAGATTATTTGTGGCTAGGGAGGCTATAGGCTGATCTCTATTATGTCACATATTACATGAGATTAATTATGGCTGGGGAGGCCTATGGGCTGATCTCTATGATGTCACCCATACTGACGCAACGGTCGAGGTCTAAAATGGGGACCACTGTACTAGTTTATTTCCATTTAGGTCTAGTGTTTACAAGTGTCGTCTTTCAAGTTGGCACAATGAATTGAATTAAGTGAATAATCAATATGGTCATGGAAATAAAATTAAGCATAATTGGATAATATTTTCTGAGTAATTGATGAAATACAAACTTAAGGGCATTTTTGGTAATTTTACACATATGTTGTTAAATAAATTGATTAAGGTAAAGTTTGGATGCTATGAATATTAATAACTATTTTAAATAATTTATGTGAGTTAAAAAGGTTATTTCATGACATATAAATGCCTTAGGGGTATTTTAATAATTTGGCACTATATTATATAAATTGAATCAAATGACTTGGTAAATTCAGTTATTAGACTACACATATATGAAAATATATGCTACCATGATTTAAATGCTTTAAGTTCACCACTGAGTATCTCGTATACTCAGTGTACCTATTTTGGTGCGTAGGTAATCAAGAGCAAAATCCTGCCTCATAAAGCATGTAGATAAGAGTTCAAAGGATACCTTTTAAAGGAATATAAAGTAAATGTTGTACAATTTTGATATCCATGTACCTAGGTAGGAAATGGGTAGAATACATGTATTGAAGTTATGTAAATGTAATGTATATAAGTATGCATAAACTGTTGATGTAAATAAAATAGAATTATATGTTTTTCTTATGAATGCATGATAAAAAAGGATGCCTATTGATAATATGAGCTTGAGGCTCTATATATGTATATCGCTATCTATAACTTGAGGCCTATGATTGCTGTGTAATAGTTGCTGATGTTAGGTTGAGAATGGGGGACCAAATAGGTCTAGGAGTTGTGAAATAATTATAAAAATGATTAAGTAGGTTTTAAAATTTTGGATAGGGACCCAGGCCTCTATTATGCTATCAAAATTTTTTTTTAAAACTTTTTGAATGACCCTTAATTACATGAAATTGACATCATTAGTATGAATACAATTTAAGTAAGGTATAGAACCAAAGAAAAGTGAATTCAGAAACAAAGTAAGTTAAACTAATGTAAATTAATGAAAGTTAAATGAATGGTACTAATGGCTAATATTAAGATGGGTGACCTAAGAGTATGTGTATCACCTATGGGGTTTCTTAGGGAATCCTATAGGGGGTGTCACATTTGGTGGTATTAGAGCCTAAGTTTAATGTTCCTCAATAGAGTACATGGATATCAAATGTTTATGTTTCCAATTCCTCTGAACTATTACATTGTCTGAGGCCAATAAGTGACTCTTTTGTAGTAAGTAAATGACTTACCAGGCACCTGAAGAAGGGCCTGAAGAGGTGGCTAATTTTGCACCAACTACAATTCAAGGGGTAGGCAATGCATCTATATATGGAATCAGTGATGCTACACAGTAGCCCTAGCCACCAGTGCCAGGTCAATAGTAGGCTAAGTATCACCTGCCTAGTGGCAATAGATAGTAAATTTGCTCCGACAAACTTCCACTACTATTGCTCCACCTCTATCTCCTCCGGCACTAATACCACCTCTACCACCAGTTCCTCTACAGAAGACTCCTTTAAAGAGGTTGAGGAAGATAGGAGCTATTAACTTCCTAGAATGGAGGAAAGATGATGTTGTCGGAGCTGAGTACTGATTAAACAGGACCTTTAGAGTTCTGGAGTAGTTAAATTGTACTGAGGTTGAGATTCTATAGTGTGCTACTTATCTTCTATAGGAAGAAGCTCATAATTAGTGGAACACTACCAAAAGAAGAAAAACACCAGCAGAGTTAACTTGGGAATTTTTCCTTAAGGAGTTTAAGAAGAGATACATACCTAACTCCTATAAGGATAAAAAAAGACAAAAATTCCTAAATATGAAGTAAAGAAGGAGAACAGTGTCAGAATATGAAATGGATTTTACTAGATTCCTAAAGTATGTTAAGGAATTTATTCTTAATGAGGAGGAAAAATGCAAAAGATTTTTAGCATGACTGAATGTGGAATTAAGGATGTAGATAGCTAATACTAGAGAGAGGGATTTTGCTATATTAGTATCAGCAGCATTCGACATTAAAGAAATGGTACAGGAAAAGAGGGAACTCTTCTAGAGAAAAAGGCAATTTATAATGGGACAGTCTAGTGCAGTATCAGGAGATATGAGAAAGAGGAGAGATGGTCAGTCATAGGCATAGTCTCAGCCTAAGTCTCAGTATTAGATAGGATATTAAGGTCAAGATAGGCATAAACCTAGAGGTCAAAACAAACTTCAACTATTAGACCTCGATTGCCTCCTCGGGCTGGTAGTATTTTAAGTACAGGGGGTAACATAAATTGACCTCTCATATGTGCCACTTGTTAGAGAAGGCACTAGAGGCAGTACATAGTAGGTCGATGTGGGGAACATTTTTAGTGTGGTTCTAGAGATCACTATAGAACAGATTGTCCTCAGAGACAAGCAGAGGGTAATCAGAGATAGACTTGTAATATTACACCACAAAATTGAGGATAAAGGCAAAATAAGGGTGAGCAGCTTAGTGCTAGCCTGGGTACTAGATCAGAAGCTCATGCTCTAGTGAGGCAGTGTGCTATGAGAGCTAGAGAAAAGGCTGTAACACTAGATGTTATTACTAGTACATTTTATATATTTGATGTTCTAGTTTTAGCTTTAATTGATCCTAGTTTTACAAATTCATATGTATGCACTAAACAAGTATAGAATAGGGGATTAGAACCTGAAAATGTTGTTGTTGATACTAGAGTTAGTAATGCTATAAGACAGAGTGTTACTATGAACAAGATATATAGACAATGTCCTTTAGTGATTCAGGGATACAGTTTCTCAACTGACTTGAATGAATTGCCTTTTAATGAATTTGATGTGATATTGGGAATGGACTGGTTGATAGAACATCAGGCTATTAATGATTGGAGACATAAGAAATTAACCCCTTAAACTGTAGAGGGACTAATAATGATAGTGGACAGTAAGAGACATCTATTGAATAATCTTCTTTCCAATATTAAGGCATAAAAACTCCTTCAAAAAGGCTATAAGGCATACTTAGCCTATATTGTTGACATGAATATTTCTAACTCTAAGCTTAAGAACATTCCTATTGTATTTGAATTCCCTGATGTCTTTCCTAAAGAGTTGCTAGGTTTACCACCTCAAAGAGAGCTTGATTTTGAGATTGAGGTATATCTTGGTATAGCTCTAATATCTATTACTCTTTATAGAATGGCACTTGCTGAGTTAAAAGAACTAAAGGTACAGTTGCAAGAATTACTAGATAAAGGTTTTATTCGACCTAATGTATCGCCTTGGGGAGTACTTGTGCTATTTGTAAGGAAGAAAGATAGGTCGCTCAAGTTATGTATGGACTATAGGCAGCCGAATAGCATAATTATGAAGAATAAGTATCCATTACCCAGAATAGATGACCTCTTTGATCAATTAAGAGGGGCAGGTGTATTTTCTAAGATTGATTTGAGATTTGAATACCATCAAATGAAGATTAAGGAGGCTAACATACCTAATACTGCTTTTAGAACCCGATACAGGCACTATGAGTTTTTGGTGATGCCATTTGGGCTTACCAATGCTTTAGTAGCTTTCATGGATCTCATGAATAGAGTTTTCCAACCTTATCTAGATTAGTTCATGGTGATGTTCATAGATAACATCCTAGTGTACTCTAAAAGCCAGGAAGAGAATGAATA
>CANXYI012061767.1:0-10466 GCA_948208565.1 Hura crepitans
AAATATCTACCTACTCATAGAGAGTTAAATTTATGGCAGAGAATGAGAATGGAATTCTTAGAGCACTATGATTATGTCATTGATTATCATATATGAAAGGTAAACTGGTGGTAGATGTTCTCAGTAGAAAATTCTTATTAGCTCTTAAGGCCTCCCTTACTTCACCAAGTATAGGAAGTTCAAAAAGAGGATGTTAGGTTGATAGAGAAGTTACAGCAAACTCAGAGAGAAAAGGTTGAAAATACCATATTAAGAGTGTAAATGGGTGCTTATACTTCCAAAATAAGATTTGTTTACCTAAGAAGTCAGAGTTAAAAGGAAAATACTAGAAGAAGCTTATGCATAGACATAAGAGTTTAAGATGCTTTTTGCTTTAAATAGTTTCCAATGATAAAACTCATAGATGCCAAATGTTTCTCAAAAGATGTAAGGAGAGGTTGCAAATCAAGCAAAACACCATGAGAATAAAGCATAAAACCACATTCAAAAAGGACTAAGGAAAATGCCCAAAGGATATTCTATGATATCCATATGGACCGCCTTTCACCAAGATTAATATTCGTGTGGACCTTATCAGTATAGAGGTTGTTTACATCCTTATGGACTTACTTTCAAAAGGATATAAATATGTATAGACTTATAGTCTAGCCTTGTAGACCTTTATGTATTAAGTGCATGTAAACTTAAATGATTCATGGGTTGCCTTGGAATCACCTTTCAATGGCTGGAGGGATATTCTCTTTAGGAACTATGAATTACATTAGAGAGACTATAAAGGAAATCTTTTTGGAGAGAGAAAGAGAGGATTTTTTAAAACCAAAAAACCCTTTGACACTTGGCAGCTATTTTTTTTTGTTCCTCTCCCTAACCCTCATCAAATAACCCTAGTAAAAACCCAAACCTCTATAGCTAAAGCTTAAAAAACTTAAAGAAACCTCTATTTTTTGGTTTTAAAGTGGTCGAACCTCATAAAGCTTAAGAGAATCCTTTATTTAGGGTAAATACGTGATGAAATCCTTTGAAGGACTCCCCTCTATTCAAATTTATTCCTTTTTGTAGCTTTTTTTTAATCTTTTTTAAGCTTTCTTTCCTTTTTTTTTTTTGAGTCTATGACCCTCAATGAAAAAATTGTATTAGAAGACCCATTTTAATGGGTCTACTCTATTAGAAAGGAGAGACTTCCACTCTTTTTACCTATTTATTTCATATTAATAACTATTTTTGTTCTCTGTATAATGATAAAGTCTATGAGAAGTTCTTTTTATGGAAAAAAACAAGTCTTTACGAACCTATGTTCCTATATATAACACATTTCTTTGGTTCGTATGGACCTACATAAGATATTTATGTAAGCTTCTTTTCTTTTATTCGTATTTTCATATATTTGATTTAGGATCCTCTATGAAATAGAGGTTTTAAAAGACTCATTTTGATGGGTTTATCTTATTAAAGAGGGGGGATCATTTTGATGTTCTTTTTACCTATTTGCTCTTTTATTCATCCATTGATGATTCTCATTGATTCTATTTGTTCTTATACATACGCCTTTCTTTCTATGTCGTGCTTTTGCTAGTTTGTAGAGTAGATGATATTTATTTTCTTTTACCTTTCTGTGTACATAGATAAGTCCATGAAGTCCTTTCTATTAGGGAAATTATGTCTGTGCTAACCTATTTTAGTGCTCACATTCTATCTTTTTAAGTCCATACGAACCTATATTTTTATGGATGGCCTTCTATGTGTTTTGTTACTTGTATGTTTCTATGGTAACACTAAGTCTATGTGAACTAAGTTTGTGCATGCTCTTAAGGTCTGCACAGACCTATCTTTATTCTAGCTGATCTATTTAATTTTATATTTTTTTACATATGGTTTATAATTAATTACTTTCTCAGCTTTTTTAGATCCGTTGTTGGAGGATTTTTAGTTGTAATTGTCTTAAAAATATTTTCATATATAATTCCATGCATATTGTAATAGGTAGATTAAAATGATTTCAATTCAATTAAAGATAAACTTACAATAAAAATGTTTTATATAAAATAAAGGCTTAATTGTATAAAAATAAAAGTTTTGGGACCAAAGTCCCCGAATACACAAAATAGTTATAATTTGGTAAAATAATAAGTTTTCAAATAATAAATGTTTTAACTTGGATATATTTGAGGACCAAAGTCCTCTCATCCAAAGTTTATAAAATTGAACAAATAAAAGTTTTAAATAAGAAAGTGATTTTATATAATACATCTTAATTAGTAAAGGTTCTGGAACCAATGTTCCAATAACCAAAATTATTTTATTTGAATAAAAGTAAAATGTTTTAACTAATAAAAATGGCTTTGAAACCAAAGTTCCATAATCCCCTAAGAAAAATGATTTTAATAAATGAAATAAACATTTTTAATAAATCGTTTTTAAGAACTAATGTGATATTGGTACCAATGTCATTGATTTAATAAATTGGCCGAATTTCATGTATGTTAGATTTATTATTTTTGATATATGACCTTTTCTATTTGCTTTAACTTTAATCGCTTTTGATATGTAAACCTGTTTTTAATCTAGATAAGCATAGCTTAAGGGATTTCATAAAAATTAGATCCATCGAGATAAAAATCGGTATTATGTGGTGGGCATAAATAAGAGAGAATTTCTAAACATGAAATCTCTTTGGTTTACTTCTCGGACTAACCATCTAAGTGGCAACTCACGCTTACCATTAGGTAAACTACCTTGTGGGGGACACTTGAGCTCCTATCTTTATGTTGGATTTAGAAACATGCCTTCTAGAGGCTTATTTCTAAGTCTAGCCCCAGCTGATGTTTGAGGTACCTCCAATTGGCAACTCTACAGGGGATATTACTATGAAAATTTGCTCCAAAAATGCCTTATAATTAATATTGTTTAAATCTCTGGTTTTAAGGTTTATAATTTCCTAAAATTGCAAATCATACAAAAGCCTTAAAATAAGTTAGGCAACCCTTTTTACCCCTAGTGGCATTCCAAAGCATGAAGACATTTTCACTCAATTTGGTGGATTGTTAGGGATGATAACTACCACTCCAAGACTCATACCTAAATAGTACATAAAATGATGAACTAATAGGTTAGTATTCCTTATGATTGGGAAGACCCATTGCAACAAAACCCATTTGAAGGATAATAACTTTGTAAATAGACTATACAATAGCCCATGTAATTGACCTAGACACACTTCCCTTAGGGTACCATAATAATTTGCATTATATGTGTGTGGACTTCTAATGTTAAATGAAATTCTATGTTTTATAAAAGACAAGGTTTAATTCATTAGGCCTTTTATAAATAGGATGGATTAAGCTTATTTTTATCTTAAAATAACTAGAATTCATCTACCAATAGTTGTCAAAACCTCTTATATGGTTAAAATAAGGAGTGTTATGCTACTGATTTGAAATCGTGCACCATTCAAGTTCTTACATGCCCTTTTAACAGTTGAATAAAACTCACCTAAGATAGTTATGGCTAAACCATATGTGTGGGAGAAATAAGGTTAGAAAGCAACTTGTATGTGTTTTTCTATATTGCATTTCATGATATATGCATCATACAAATTAATAATTACCATGAACCATATACTGATCCCTTATGGTTGACAACTGTCATATAGTAGTTGTTATGGAAAGGCTAAAGGAGGTAATAGAGTAGGCTTGTTCATAGATCACCCATATATACTTTACCAAGCATTATAGAAGAGATAATAGAGGATACAGTGGATGAGATGGAAGATTAGGCTCTCATTACCCCTCAAGAGTTATGAAAGAAACTGGAGAGAGTTAGATAAAAACCTTAATTGCTTTTAAGAATGAGATTCATACTGCTCTGATAGCTAATTTACCCAAGTCGATGCATCCAATACCCTAAACTAAAACACACCCCATTCAATTACACCATCGCCAACCTAGATTCCACCCATACCCAAGCTATTGGACAAATAAAAGGAAATTGCTAGAGTAAATGTTGAGGATAACTACATAGAGGACTCAAATAAGGATAAGGGAAAATTCCTTTTGTTAAAACTCTTGCTATTAAAAAAAAGACCCCACCATTTGTAAGCTTTAAGATAAAATAAAAGCCATGTAAAGGCTAATCTTTAGTGGAAAAGGAATTAATCCAAATGACATCTCTCTAAAATCTTATAAATATTTACCTTACATGTTCTGCATGCAAGACATGAGCAAATTTGATGGGACATCAAATCCTAGAGCATATCTAAAGCATTATACAACTTTGATAAAAGGGTAAAGGCTGATAGTGAAATAGATTTTGAGTTTTTTTAGCATATTATTAACTGGTAAGTCCCTCGACTAGTACCATAATTTGGAGTGCAGAATAATGAAAGACTGAGACAAGCTCACTAAAGCCTTTGTTGATCAATACTATTGTAATATAAAGTTTGAGGTGACCTTAAAAGATTTAAAGCTCCTTAAACAAAAGGACAATGAGACCATTATGGATTACTTAGGGAGATAAAGGTCAATTGTGCTAGAAATGAGAGACAAGACAAATAAAGTAGATCATATTAAGATATTCATCCGTAATGCTACCTCGTATTTGAAAGATAGGTTAAAAGCTAAAGGAATCAAAGATTAGGAATCCTTAAAATATATTATTATAGACCTAGAAGAGGAAAATGATGCTAAAAAAGAAAAAAGAGGATTTAGTTCAAGCTAGAAAGGAAACAATGGGGGCACCTAAGGCACTAAAACGACTAATGTGTCCACTGTAGTTAAGAGGCACCACTCTAACTTGGGATAATCGTTGTCATGATGCCTTAGAAGATTACAAAAAGAAGGAAAATTATAGCCACTACCTGCTAAGCCTACTAAAATACAACTCCTAGATATTGCTTAGAGCTATACTGTGAGTACCATTAGCATACAAGTCACCTCATTGATAATTATAGGACTTTGAGGAATGCTATTTAGGATCTAATCAATGCCAAATAGATTCCTAACCCTAAAGATGGAAAGAAAAAAGGACTAAAGTCCTATCACAATATTCCTCTACTAGTTTTCATGCTTGAATCTAGCTTGCCAAAAGGTGTAGCGCTATAAGATATTTATGGTATGTCTTATAAGGGTAAAGATGGTGAGAGTTTAGGCAATATGATAGCTAAAGTTTGGTGTGAGACAAACTTTAGGGAAGAGAGTGAAAAAGAGAAAAAATGAACATTAACATTGAGTTCAAAAGGAAAGTGATCATTAGGGAGTGTAATAGAACCTCTAGTATCTAGGATGATTTCGGTTCAAAATCTGTAGGGGTAGTTAATGAGATTATCAAGGATGAAGGAGTCGAAGTGGTGACCTGTAGTGGTTGAATAGTACCAAAAATACCATCTAGGGATAAAGGAAAGACTTTAAAAGGTGAAGAATTAATTAATGGAGATATATTAGTCAAGCAACTAAAAAAGACCTTAGCTTAGGTATCTGTTTAGGATTTATTCATAAGCTTTTAAGAACATCATCGCAAGATGGCCCAAGCTTTGTCTAACACTCAAGTACTGGCTTTTGCTATACCTCAAAAGGTTGTAGAGGTTTCATAAGGAAAGAAGAAGGAAGTTATCTCTTTTAATAGTTATGAGCTACCTATCAACGGAAGAAGTCACAGTTGATCTTTGTTTATTATAGTTAAAGTGAATGGAAAAAAAGATGTCATATTGCATGGTGGATAATGGCTCATTTATCAATGTTTGTCCACTTATGATATTGGTTGACTTAGGTATAAGAGAAGCTGACTTAACTCCATCAGAGTTAAAAATTCACACTTATGACAATAGCACCAAAAGGCTAAAGGGCATTTTTATAGCTAAAGTTAAAGTAGGCCTTTGTGGATAGTGCCATGTTCACTATACTAGACATACCTGGCAACTTTGCCTTATTATTGAGAAGACCGTGGTTCCACCAATTTATAGTAGTGCCATTAACATTGCATCATATGATTAAATTTCCATATAATGGGGGCATAATCACTATCAAGGCATTAAAGGATAATACCATAGTCTCTCTCAAGATTGTTGATCAGCTATTGATAGGGTTCTATATGGCAGGAATTAATACTAAAGAAAGGGTGAATCCTATAATCTCTAAAATTATGAAAAAATGGGAATATCATCTTAGAGCTAGTCTTGGTAAAAACCTATAAGGCCTATCATCTGCTTTGGAAACCAAGGGTCAATCTTACTAGTCAAGAAAAAGGGTTAGGCTATGTCAAGAAAAAGGAGTCAAGTTCTAAAAAAAGTATGATATGCATACCCTCTTGATTACTACTTTGTGGGGGGAACTCTAAAGGCACCTATTGTAGTGAAGTAGAAGTGTTTAAAGTGGGAAACCTGAAAAAGCCAGGATTTCACATTTTTAATAATGTTTTTAATTAGAAAACCATGATTTTCATTAAGACTAAAAATAGTGAAGTGGATAAATTGCCGACCTACTTGAATGATATAGGTTTTAAAGAAGATTTTGTTAAAAAACTTTATTCTAAAAATCTAATAGATGGAGCCATGAAGATCAAGCCTATAGAAGTAAAAGGTAAGACTACTAAGAGAGAACTTAAAAGGAAGATCGAGATAGTTGACAAGTGTGTTGTTGAAGAGAAAGATGACACTGTTGTTAAAGCTAATGTTTTGGATAATCTTTTTATTTGTAATCATGATGATAAACTTTTTGTAACTAAACTTATAAAGGCTGATGACCTCTTTATTTTTAAGATTAATGACATATCAACTGATTTTGCTTAGTTGTGTGATATCATGCTAGATGGCATATTGCATCATGACTAACCTTGCACACATATTCAACATTAAATTAGTTAATACTAAATCTTTTAATATTGGCATGGAAAATGAACCTAAAAATTATTTTAATTACATATGAAATTACCCCTAAAGAGAGAAAGATTTGAGAAATTAGTAATAAAATACAAATAAGTGTTTATGTGGACTTATTAAGATATACCCAGCATAGCTAGATTAGTAGTAAAGCTTGCCATTCTAATTGAAGAAGGGGCTAAGGTGGTGAAATAGAAATTAAGATAAATAAGACTAGAATAGGCTGAAAAGATCAAAGAGGAAGTTTATAATCAAATTAAGGCTAAGTTCTTAGAAGAGGTAAAATAGCCAATTTGGCTTGCAAATATGGTTCTAGTACTAAAAAAAAAAAAGATTAAAAAGTGAGGATGTGCATAGATTACTAGGATCTGAAAAAGACTTTGCCAAAAAAATGACTTTTCCATTTCCTTATATTGACATTTTAATTGACAATGCAGCTATGGCAGCATGTTCAACTTAATGGATGGGTATGCCGTGTATAATTAGATTCCAAACAAAAATACCAATAAGGTTATGACAACTTTCATTACAAAATGGGGTAATTTCTGCTACAAAGTGATGCTATTGGGTTGAAGAATGCAAAAGCAACTTATCGGTGTATAACAACTAAAATTGTCAAAGACTTGACCTATGAAGAGATAAAAGTTTATGTGGATGATATTATGGTTAAGTTTGTAACTAGAGAAGGTTATTTTGAAGCCCTATAAAAGTTTTTCATAAGAATTGATCAATATAATCTGTGTTTCAACCTAAAGAAGTGTGTGTTTAAAGTGACCTTAAGAAAGTTGCTTAGGTACATGATCAATCAGAGGGGTATAGAAGTAGATCTAAATAAAGCTAAGGTAATCATTGAAATGCCAGCTCTTTAATTAGAGATAGAAATCAAAGGATTTTTAGGAAAGATTTAGTATATCAGTAAGTTTATTGCTAAGCTAACCACTATTTGTGAGCTGATTTTCAAGCTATTGAGCAAAGATAACCTATGATATGGAATGAATAGTATCAAGTAGCCTTTAATAGAAAAAAGTAGTATTTGACAATCCTTCGATCATGAGATAACCATATTGAGTTTTAATTATATACTTAGCAATTAAATAAAGTTCAGTGGGAGCTATATTTACTCAAAAAATGAATATAAAGTAGAATTTTCCATCTACTATCTGAGTAAGAATCTTTTACCATATGAAGAGAAGTATGTTGAGGTAGAAAAGATTTATTTGTTTATGGTTTAGGTATTGAAGAAATTAAGACATTACTTCTAATCTTATAGGGTACAAGCTATGGCTAAGCATGATCCACTGAGGCATCTTTGTTTTTTGCTCCCTCCTTAATTGGAAAGCTATGCAAATAGCTGGCACCATTATAGGAGCTTGACATCAAATATATCACTCGAAGGCCTATAAAAAGAAAAGTAGTGACCAAGTTTCTAGCACAACAGCCAATTGAAGGTGGTCAATATAAGTTCAGATTTCCTGATGCAATTTTGAATGCCATCACAAAGAAAGGGTTAATGGTATGCTTTGATGGAGTAGTTAACCAAAAAAGCACTAGTATAAGAGTTATTTTGGTTACCCCAAAGGGAGAAATAATCCCACTAGCAAATAAGTTGAATTTTTGAGCAACCAATAATATAGCAGTATATAAGACCTGTACCTTTAGATTAAAAACTATACTAGTTTTGGGAGCAATGTTTGTGGAAGTATATGGAGACTCTATATTGGTAGTACATCAAGCTTCGAAAGAATAGGTAGTAAGAAAAGACAAGTTAGTCCTCTATTCATAATTCTTGAGTCAATTAAGCTCAAAGTCCAAAATATATACTTTTTTTTTATCATTTTTTGAAAAAAAAATTAGATGGCAAATGCATTGGCTATTATAGTATCAGTATGGGACAATTTGATAGGTGTAAAGGTGAAGTAGTTATGTTATTTAGCTCTAACATGCCATGCTTCAAGAAAGAGCAGATTATGGTGATAGAGGGGTCTGATGGGAAACCTTGGTATTTTGACATACAACTATATCTAAAAAGTTAGGTTTATCCAAGAAATGCTTCTGACAAAGATAAGGCAGTGCTGAGAAAATTAGTAGGAAAATTTATCTTCTATAAGGGTAATCTATACAAAAGGATGCCTCATAGGTTACAGTTTTGGTGTATAAAAAACAAAGGCAAAAAGAATTCTAAAAGAAATACATGTAGGATGTTGTTAAACACATATAAATAAGCTCAACTTATTTAAGAAAATCATGATGTAATGGTTTTATTAGTCAACCATGGAAACAAATTGTGTAAAATTTGTTAAAAAGTGTAAAAAATGTCATATGCACACATATCTGAGGCACTTTCTACTAGTAGAACTATATAACTTGATAGCACCTTGGCCATTTGTAGCTTGGGGAATAAATATCATTAGAGGCATAAAGCCAATAGCTTTAAATTGTTAAGTACATTATTGTAGCAATTGATTATTTCTCAAAATGGGTAGAAGTTATCTCTTACAACTGAGTGGGGGTAAAGCAGATGGCACAACTCATAGAGAAACACCTCATTTGTATATATGGGATCCTGCACCACATAGTTTCTAATAATGAAATGTAATTTCAAATGAGAAACTAAGGATTATTTTTGGCAAAGTACAAGATTTAATAGAATTAGATCCTTTCTTTATAAGCTATAGGCAAATGGCTTGGTAAAAGTGGCAACCAAAAACCTAAAGAGAAATCTATCGAAGATGATAAAAGCCTATAGGGATTAGGTTGATAAACTACCTGTTACATTATAGGGATGTAAAACCTCGATAAGAACTTTTACAACATCTACTCCATTCCTTTTGCTGTAAGATTTTAAAGCCATATTACCTATTGAGATTGAAATGCAATCATTAAGGGTTATTCTAAAAGCTAAAATGCTAGAGAAGAATGGATAGAGAATAGGCAAATGTAATTAGCTCTCTTAGACGAGAAAAGGATGCAAGCTTTATATCACAATTACATTAATTTGAAGTATCACTAGAGCTTTCAACAAGAAAGTTAGGCCTTTAATGTTGAAAAAAATAAACCTAGCATTGAAACAGTTTAAAATTGTTGTATCCAATCCAAGAGGAAAATTCAAACTTAACTGGGAAGGTCCTTGTTTACTTAAGCAATTGCTATCAATGGGAGCTGTAAAGATTATCGACTTGGAAAGGAATGAATTCAAGGAACTTATCAACATCAATCAACTAAAGAAGTTCTTCTATTAAAAAAAAAGCTTGGTAGGTTGAAAACCTAAAAGGCAACCTAAGAAAAAGTTAGAGCACCCTATTAGGAAAAAAACCCTAAACATAGCGATCCAAGCAAAAAAGTAGGTGATTGAGAGAAAATGATTCGCTAAGAAAACCCCCAAAGGCTAATTGATGATAGGGGTACTATAATGATGTAATTAAACTATTTTACACTAGTAGCACTAAAAGATTTAATGAAATTTTAATTGCATTAAATAATAATATGGTTATATTCATTATGCACACTCTTAGTGTCATCTTGCTTTTTTATATCGCATGAAGTAATAAAAAACTACTAAATTATGTATAGTTGTTCTTTAAATCCTTGATAATACAAG
>CANXYI012062032.1:0-11403 GCA_948208565.1 Hura crepitans
ATTAATATGTTGTTTTATAGCATAATATGGAAGTAGCAATGTAAATGAAAAATGTACATAATAGGAGAAATGAATGGCATGTGTGGTATGTAAAGGAATATGAAATTTGATGAATATACGTATTGGTATACAATGGGAGAATTATGGTGATTATGGAAACATCCCATGATAGATAAAATATGGACATTATGAGAAGTGATAAGGTAGGAATTGTAAGGAAGCATGCCATGTGAAATATGGGGAAATGACTAAATGAATAGTGAAAAGTGACCAAATGAATAGTGCCATTCTCATAAAATGACTTGTAACTATGTAATGACATAGGCATAAGAATGTAACATAATTATGGAATGTAAAAAAGAATGTAAGTGGATAAAATGACTTATACCTGAGTAATAAATAAATAATAGAGTTGGCCTAATAGTTAGACACCCATTGGATTGGTTGACTGGTCAATAGAGACTAGCAGTTGCTAGAGATACTGTGCCTTTGAGGCTATTATTTAAGTGACTATGTAGGGTAGGTATAGCTACCGAGGTCTCGATATAGGCCATTACACTATATGGGTGTAGCCACGGCAGTTTGAGAAGTGGACCACAGCACTATGTCGGGTAACTGCAGCTACCGAGGTCTTGAGATACACCACTGCACTATATGGCTGTAGCTATGGTGGTTTCAAGATAGGGCCACTACACTAGGTTAATGTAGCTACTGAGGTAAAAAATATGGGCTACTTCACACCCTAGGTTCTTTTTTTATCTAGTGCCTTAAAGTGTCATCTATCTAGTATGGGCTTGAACATAAAAATGAACACTACAGTTAATCACAATAAGGAATTGGTGATGTTTAATATAGATATTAATCATAGAATAGAGACCTAGAAAATTAATAATGACATGACAATAGAAATGTAAAGAACAACCAAGATGAATAAATTAGTATTATTCTACGAAATGGCTTCTGCATGTTACATTATGATCCATAATATGTATGTTACATGTATATATGCATAACATGCTTTTATTGCATTAAATTCACCACTAAGTTATATGCTCAGCGTATTAGTGTTCCGATGCACAGGTTATTGATAGTGTAGCTATCTAGTCTCAGTATCATTTTGTAGTGTAGCAGACAAATATTTTGAGGGTATTATTTCTATACTTTTCATGATATTATAGTAAGGCACTAATGTATAGATATGGGGTTAGGCTTAGTTAGAGTAAATATTGAATGTATGTAAATTATGTGACTGATGTTTTATTAAATATGTGGGAAGATATAATTATCTTTCTTCTCTGATTATTGTGGGCCCGAGGCCTTATGTATTGATGATTGGGAATTGTTGCGTGATGACATGTTGTATTGAGAGACTAAAAATGTCTAGGAGATGATGAATGAACTAAATATGATTTTAGAAGTCTTTTTATAGGTGTATGTTTTGTAATTTGTTACATGAGTAGTCGTTATGCTACCCAAAATTTTGTAAAATGGATAATAGGCATAAAATATATTTTTATTAAATTAAAATAGTCAGTATAAGAAGGTTAAATAAAAATATTAATGAAACTAATTAAATGGATAACCAAAATAGATGATTTCATAATTGTTAAACGAATGAGACTTATGGAAACCTAAAGATGGGTGACTAACAGGAAGTGGCATTCCTTGTCTGGTTCCTTTGAGAATAAGTAGAGAGTGTTACATTTAGTGGTATCAGAGTGCATTTAGGCATTCCTAGGTTTATTATACATGACTGTCAATGTCTAAGATTCTATGATTCTAATAAAGCTACACTACATAAGGCTAATAGGTTATTCTTTTGTAGTGATTCAAGATGAGTGAAAGGACTCCACCAAATAGAGGAGAAGAAGTGACTAGTAATGCTCCCACCACTATTCAAGGAGTAGAAATGAGTGTACCTACTCTAGAGCCCAGTGATGCTGCACATCAGCCATAATAGTAGGCATCGCCACAGACTCAGGCCTTACCAACTATGTTGTAGCAGATAATGGAGTTATTGAGACATACCTTTACAGTAGCTCCACTACCTTCACCAGCTTTTATACCACCTCCTCTACCTCTAACTCCATTGCAGAAGACTTATTTAAAGAGAGTTAAAAAGATAGGAGCTATGGACTTTTAGGGATTAGAGAGGATGATGTAGCTAGAGCAGAGTATTGGCTGGAGAGGACTCTAAGGATATTGGAGCAGCTAGAATGCATAAAAGAAGAGAGTTTAAAATGTACTACTTCATTCCTCTAAGTGGAAGCATATCATTGGTGGGATACCATAAAAAAGAGAAAAGCTATAGCTAACATAACATGGGAGTACTTCTTGAAAGAATTCAGAAAAACATATATCTTCCAGTTCTATAAGGATAAGAGGAGACAAGAGTTCTTATATCTGAAGCAGGTTAGAAGATCAGTTTCTAATTATCAAAAAAATTTTGTGAGGTTGAGTAAATATGTAGAAGAATTTGTTCCTATAGAGGAAGAGAGATGTAAAAGGTTCAAGAAGGGCCTCTATGTGGAGCTACGAATACAAATAGCTACCATAAAGATTATAGACTTCTCAGAAATGCTAGCAGTAGCTTATGATATGGATGACATAGTAGAAGAGAAGAGAGAGTTGTCCTAGAGAAAGAGGCCATCACAACAGGCCAAACTAGTTCAGTACCTAGGGTAAGCAAGAGATAAAGAGAGTCTCAGTCCTAGTCCTAGTCAACACATCAGACCTCGAGGCAGATTCAATCATAGAGGTTAGGTTAGGCTTCTGCATTTAGGCCTCTACCTCTATAGCAGGCCTCTAGTGCCCCTACATTAGTAGCTAGGAGCCTACCCCCAGCTTGTGAGACTTGCCATAGGAGATATTAGGGGCAGTGTAGACTAATAGGAAAAGTAGGAGAGCGCTTCATATGTGGAGCTAAGGATCATTACTAGAGAGGCTGTCTTTAGAGGCAGACTAAAGCTAGCTAAATATAGGCTTTTGTAGCACCATAGAGGAGGGGGTAGAGACAGAACAGATCAGAGGCATGAGCCCTAGCAAGACTGTATGCCATCAAAGCCCTAAAGGAGGCAAAAGCTTTGGACGTGATAGCTAGTACCTATTATTTATTTGATACACTAGTTTTGGCTTTAATAGATCTAGGATCAACATATTCCTACATTTGCACTACTCAAGTACAAGATAGAGGGTTAGAACTAAAGCCTATAGACATAGATATTTAGGTTAGTAATCTAATTAGATAAAGTGTCACAGTGATAAGATATATAGACACTGTCTTCTAGTGATTCAGAATCAGCTATTCCTTATAAGCTTTATTGAACTTCCCTTTCATGAATTTGATATTATTTTGGGTATAGATTGATTATTAGAACATTGGGCTATGGTTGACTATAAACATAAAAGGCTTCCCCTTCGGATAGCTGAAGGATATGAGGTGACAGTTATGGGTGAGAGAATTACTCTAGTGAATATCATATTAGATATTACAAGAAGACAACTCATTCGTAAAGGGTGTGATGCCTACTTAGCCCATGTAGTTGACACCAACCACTCCATACCTAGCCTTGATCAAATCCCAATAGTGGTTGAATTACCTGATGTATTCCTAAAAGAGTTACCGAGATTGCCTCCATAGTAGGAGCTCAATTTTGAGATTGAAATATATCCTGGTACAACACCTGTATCCATCATCCCTTATCAAATGGCACCTACAGAATTGAAGGAATTAAAGGTACAGTTGTAAGAACTATTGGATAAAGTTTTTATCAACCCAAGCACTTTACCTTAGGGAGTGCTATTTGTAAGGAAGAAAGATGGATCACTTTGATTATGTATTAATTACAGGTAGTTGAATAAAGTGATAATAAAGAATAAATATCCATTACCTAGGATTGATGAGCTCTTTTATGAACCCAAATGTGCTAGTGTCTTTTCCAAGATAGATTTGAGATTGGGTAACCATCAGTTGTGAATTAAGGAGTCAGATATCCCTAAAACATCTTTCAAAACTAGATATAAACACTATGAGTTCCTAATGATGCCTTTTAAACTCACTAATGCCCTAACAACTTTCATAGACTTGAAGAACACAATTTTTAAACCTTATCTAAACTAGTTTGTAGTGGTGTTTATTGATGATATACTGGTCTATTCTAAGACTCAAGAAGAGTATGAACAACATTTCATAATTGTGTTGTAGCTTTGAGAGAGAAAAAGTTGTATGCTAAATTAAGTAACTGTGAATTTTTGCTGAATGAAGTAGCCTTTCTAGTCCATATTGTTTTAGCAAAAAGGTATTAGAGTGGATCCAAACAAAGTTAAAGCAATGTTAGAATAGAAACCTCTTAGGAATGTGACTAAGATACACAATTTCTTAGGATTGGTTGGTTACTATAGAAGGTTTGTGAAAGGTTTCTCCATGATTGTAGCTCTATTAACCTAGCTTTTATGGAAGGATGTGAGATTTGAGTGGGATGAAAAATGTCAAAGAAGCTTTGATAGATTGAAAGTGATGTTAACATAAGCCTTTATCCTCACTTAACTAAAATAAGGAAAAGATTTTGTTATTTATAGTGATGGTACACATAATAGGCTTGGTTATGTCTTGATGCAAGAAGGTAAAGTGATTGCTTATGCTTCCAGGTAATTAAAGCCACATGAGAATAATTATCCTACACATGACCTAAAGTTAGTTGCCATTGTCTTCACACTGAAATTTTGGAAACCTTACTTATATTATGAGAGATGTTACATCTGCACCAATCATAAGAGTTTGAAATATCTCCATACACAGAAGGAGTTAAACTTGAGGCAGTGATAGTGGTTAGAATTGATAAAGGATTTTGATTGCTTGATATATTATCACCTAAGGAAAGCAAATGTAGTTGTAGATGTATTGAGCTAAAAGTTCATGGTAGCTATGAGGGCAATGAATGTCAAAATGGAGTATGCAAAGAAGGATGTTATCTTGAATTACAAATCAAGCTAGATTTCACATAGAAAATAAAAGAGGAACAAACATGAGATGAACAGTGTAGACCATAAGTAAATTTAAAGAGAGGAAGACTGTTGAGTTTAAACTAGGAGAAGATGGATGCTTATACCACCATGGTAGATTATATGTACCTAACATAAATGGGCTAAGAATGTAGATTTTAAAAGAGGCACATAAAGCTCCTTATTCCATACATCTAGGAAGTACAAAGATTTACTTGGACTTAAAGTCTCATTGTAATGCTCATAACTCAAGGCTCTATGAATAATACCACTGAGGCTAAAAAGTGTTCTTAGAGTGCTGAGTCACCTTCATGAGGCTCGAGGTAAGGGTACTAGCCATGAAACTTTGACGGGCCATAAAATGATGAAATTGACTTCTTTTAAAGATTTAGCAAAACCAATAAATTATTTTAGGCTATAACCTAATGGGTCATAGGCTCAGATGGAGTCGAGCCAAGAATAGCTTGGGATTTGCTCGAATAGACCTAAAATGCCATATCCTATAATTTAAAAATTCCCTTAAGTCCATTGGTGAAAGAAAATTTGAATTCCTAGGTTGTTTGCAAATTTTCTAAGTTTTAAGGTTTTATACGTAAATTGAGGTAGTTGGTTAACTGTCTTAACGGTTGATTTTGGCTATGAAATTTTATAAGCCCTTAAATGGGACCAATCAAGGATTTTTAAAATAAATATAATGATTTTTAGAGGTCCAAGTGACTTTTAAAAATTCCCCAAAGTTTCTATTGAAACTGAGCTTTTTTTAGTTGTTCGGGTGGCGTATGGGTCCCATCCGTGCCACCTCAGCCACTATAAAAGGGCCAAGGTGACATATGGATGGCCACTTGGCCAACTCCACTCACTCTTCACCTTTCTTATTTCTTTCTCCCTTTGCTATAGCCAATGCCATCTTCATCTAAAATCTCCATTTTCATCACCTTTTTTAAGCTTTTTCTTAAGTCCATTACCACCAAAAATCGTCTTAACATGTGAGAAATTGATTTTCGAAGGTATTAAAGGCCATAAGAGTGGCATTTAGTGCATTGTATGACTTAGGTTGATATACATGGTTAGTGTATCCTAAATGGCATTTTAAAGACACGTTTAAAGTATGGAAAAAAAGGGTTTAAAAGTGAATTTAAAAGTGACTTAAAATGGTATGTAAAATGGCTTTAAAAAGGGATGAATTTTAGGCATGGAAATGTACTTTAAAATGACCTAAATTGTAATGTTTTTGTGTTTTGGCATGTAAGCCATTGGTATAGCAAATGGATGCCTTTCTTTGAGGTCAACTTTAGGCCTAAGGACTTATGTGATGGTTGGTGCAATTGGCATTAAAAAAGGACTTAAAATGACCCTAAAATAGCCATCGCAAGTACATAAAATGACCTATAATTGTCTCGTAAAATGAGATTTTGGGACTACAATTAAAATGGCTATTTAGCACGGAAATATTTGAGTCAAAATAATGTGCTAGGCTAAAATTAATATGCATGTAATTATGCCTTCAGATTTGAGTCAAAAAGTGACATAAAATTTTACTCGATAGGGTTAAAATGACTTGTAACTGTCTTGGTCAAAAATTAATTATTTGATAAAAATTTTATCTATCTATTTTTCACTTCATAATATTATTAAAAGATGATCAGTAAAGAAATAAACTTAAAAATGCGATTAGATGGCCCATTAGCTAGACACCCACTAGATGGGTTGACCGATCAACTTAGGGATTAGCAGCTATTAGATTATCTATTATCAGACTAGGTCGGTGTAGCAGCTGAGGTTTAAAATGTGAGCCACTGTACTAGTCTATGGGGTAGACACTTCATTTCATTGATTGGATGTCAGACTGTGTCGGTATAATGGTGAAGGTCCCTAGAGGGGCCACTACACTAGTCTACTGGGCAGACTAGGATGGATTATTTAATATCATTAGTGCTTTAGGAGGTCTATGGATAGTTCCCTATGCATAGTTACTTAGCATTTTACCCTTTTAGAGGTTCATATGAACTAATCCCTATAGGCTATGATAGGTCAGTGTAGTTATTAGGGTCTAAAATGTGGGCCACTACACATCTTTCAGTTCCCTCTTGTTCCAATGTCTGTAAGTGTAGTCTACCTAGTTAGGCCTATTTAATAATTAAAATAATGGAATAATTGCATGAGTTACAGAATGAAGTTGAATAAAAGGATTATAGTGGTATTTTGGTAATTTTAAAGAAATTAGACATACCATCTACATGACATCAAGCATGTAGCTTGTGACTCACACACTACACCTAGACTATTAGATTTAAATTGCATGTGTGTATTAATGCATGTTTTAAATGGTTTAGATTTGTTTACTAAGTTTTATACTCAACATACCTATGTTGTGGTGTGCAGGTAACAACGATAAGCAAGCCAGCCTTGGTGATCATGCAATGTAGCTATAAAGCAGTGAAGGGTAAAGAAAGCTATTTTCTTTCTTTTAGATAGTGGCACTGATGTAATACCCTATAGGTTTTGGGTTAGCCTGCTTAAAAGCTACTATGTCCGCATATAAAACCTAGAAGTGATGTATATAAGTTGTTATGATGTTTGTTTGGATTATGTGTGAACTTGATAATTATAGGCCTGAGGACCCATGTGGTTGAATGCTGATATGTGATTATGTGTGTCTGATGTTGGCTAATGAATGATTGGGGGACCAGAAGGGTCCAGAAGGAGGTTTTGTGAACTTGTGGCTTATATAAGTGTTTTAATTGGTGAAAAAGATTTTGGTATGTTAACTGGGTAGCCGTTATGCTGCCTAATTTTCCATGACATGAAAAGTGTCTATATATGCCCTGTCTAAGTCTGTAGGACTATGTATGAACATAATTAAGAATTAGATTGAACATATAAGCAATAACTGATAGAATTCTAAAACAGTCTTTAAGTGTTAAGGAGTTTTCTCCTAGAGCAATCCTAAGATGGGTGACCTGCTGGGAAGTGCCTCGCCTGTCAAGTTTCTTCAGGAATTCGATAGAGGGTGTCACATGCAATACTAGAGGCTAGGGATGAAACATGATGTGGCTGAATATATAGCCAGATGTTTGACATGTTAATAGGTAAAAGCTAAACATCAAGTTCCTTCTAGATTGTTACACCTAATAGTAATACTAGAATGGAAATGGGAAAAAGTTACTATAGATTTTGTGATAGGATTGCTAGTGACTCGAAGCAAATGTGATATAGTATGGGTGATTATGGATTGGTTGACTAAGATAGCTTATTTTATCCTTGTGAGGATAGACTATTCCCTTAATAAGTTGGCACAACTGTACATTGATGAAATTATAAGATTGCATAGAGTGCTAGTAGCAATTATTTATGATTGAGATCCTTAATTTAATTTAAGATTTTGGAAGAAGTTACATGAAGCCCTTGGTACTCGATTGACATACAATATAGCATTTCACCCTAAAATAGATGGACAATAAAAACAGGTGATGCAAGTACTAGAGGACATGTAATACAGCTATGCTATAGAGTTTAAGGGAAGTTGGGACCAGTACATGTCTATAGCTGAATTTGTGTACAATAATAGCCATCAAGCTAGCTTATGTATGGCACCTTTTAAGGTATTATATGGCAGAAGATGCAGAACTCCTCTTTACTAGACTGAAGTAGGTGAAAGTAAGATTATGGGACCAAATTTGATTAAAGATATAAAAAAGAAAGTCAGGGTTATAAGAGAGAGATTAATGGCTACCATAAATCATCAAAAATCTTATGTTGATATGAAATAGAGTGATAATGAATATGAAGTGGGTGAAAAAGTATTTTTAAAGCTATCACCAAGGAAAAAGATACTCAAGTTTGGTAAGAAGGGGAAGCTTAGTCCTAAATTCATTGGTCCTTATGAGATTACAGAATGTATAAGTCCATTAGCATACAGACTAGCTTTACTACCTGAGTTATCATAGATTCATGATGTGTTTCATGTCTTAATGCTTAGGCAGTACATATATGATCCATCCCATGTGATATTAACAAAAGATATTCAGTTACAACTAGACTTGACCTATGAAAAGGAACTAATGCATATTTTGGCTAGAGAATTGAAGTAGTTGAGCAACAAGTTCATTCCATTAGTAAAGGTACTATGGAGACATCACAATATGAAATAGGCCACATAGGAAAGTGAGGAGCAAATGAAGGCTTAGTACCTATATTAACTTTCATTAGGTAATTTCGAGGATAAAATTCCTTAAGAGGGGAAGAATTGTAATGCCCGTAAATTAAGATTTCATGAATAGTACCCTAGAGGCTTAAATAGGGTTCCTAAAAAGCTAGGATACCTTTTTAAGGCCAGAAAGGTTGTGTACTAGTCATATGACTTTGATAGGCCAAAAAATGGGGAAAATGAAATAATTTAAAATTTTAGCAAAACCAATAATTCATTTCAGGCAGTAAACTAGTGAATAATTACCTTAAATGAGTTTGTGCCTAGACAGACCTAGAAATGTCATACCCTGAAGGTTAAAAATTCTACTAAATTTATTACTCAAGGAATTTTAATTTTGTAAGATCATTAGATATTTTTTTTAGAATTTCTTATTATAATGAGTGAATAGTACACCTACTCGCTATTGGAGTTTGGACTTAAAATTTTACAAGGCCCTAAGAGGGCATAATCTAGGATTTTTGGAACAAAAGCAATTATTTTTAGAAGTATAGATCAATTTTTAAAATTTTCAAAAGTTTAAGACAAAATCGGGATTCTTTAGGCCATTGGATCACCATATGTCATGATATAACCATGCCATCACTTAATATATAAGCCTTCACATATGTGGGAAAGGCCACATGTGTGATAAAAAGCCATTTTTAACCTCTTCACTCCACCAAAACTGATGCCACCCACCAAGAAAAGTCCCCCACCATTTTCTTCAATTTCTAACCTTAATTATCAACTAATTTTTGCAAAAATTATATGGAAAAATACCTCTATGATCCTTAAAACATCTCCCAAGTGAGAAAAACTAAAAAATAAGGTCTTAAATGGAAGATGTGAATACGAAGTGAATAGTGACCTTTTTGTGTGTAAGTGTTCTTTTCTTAGTTTTTATTTTTGTCTTAAGTAGCCTTGATAATTCTAAGAAAAATCATATTTAGAGATTTCAATTTGGAGCTTTGTAGGATTTTTTTATGAATTTTCTAAATTCTAGGTCACATATGAAGGTGAGAGAAGAAACAGTGAAGAACCAAGGGTTCCAAGGAAATAAAGTGGTGAAGAAAAGTGCAAAGCTACCCTAGGTATATGAATTTAATGCAAAGAATGCATGCCACAATGTGAATAGATGTGTGTGCTGGTTTCCATAGATTATGCATAGTGGAAAATTTAAAATTTTCTATGGAATCCAAATATGTTATTTGGCCATTGGAAGAATTGAAATTAATTAATAATAAGAAAAATAGAGAATAGTGTTTACCATTCTTCATTTTTCTTAAATTTCACCACACCGAGTTGTCACAAACCATAGTGTTTCTCAATTGGGAGCACCTCCAAGGTATCCACATAAGGATTTCTTATGAATATCTAAATATTTATGGGCTAGTAAGATTATTTAGATGTGAAGAGAAGAAAAATAAAGAAAGAAAAAATCTACCGTGGAGAAAAATGGTTTCTGCACAAATTTTAAAGAGGTCACTCATGGTTAATGACTTTTGAGGATTATTTATATCCTCTTAATTACCCTAGGTCTAAATTTAATCTCATTAAAATCTAAACTCAATTGGGTTTAATTAAGCCCATCAAATGGGCCAATTAAATTTAGCCCTGCGCAGAAATCCTAGGTGGGCTTTTCTATTCATAGGTTTGACCCAATCTTGGACTAATTAATTTTGGCCCCTTCTTGGCCAAAATTTAAATCAGCTATGGGTCTAATTTAAAGCCCTTTTAACACTTAAAAGATGGCATAAAAATTAGACCCAAATAATTCCACCAAGCAGGCTTTTAAGGCCTTAATGTATCTAACCCTAATTAGCTAGATACATTAATTTGGGCTCCAAGCCCAAATTAATTATTCTTTCTTATTTCTTTCCCTTCCAATGACATCTCATGTCATTTAATATATTAAAATAATTTAATATATTAAGTTCCACCAAAAATCCTTTATGTGTGTGACCCTATGGGTTTTCGAAATACATTTGCAGTATTTAGTGAGAAAACTAGTTTGACTAGGATTCTACTAAAGAATCCTAGTTTAACTAGGACTCTTCCAAAGAATCCTAGTTTGACTAGGACACTACCAAAGAATCCTAATTTCACTGGGACTTTTCCAAAGAATTCTAGTTTGACTCGAACTCTGTCAAAGAATCCTAGTTTGATAAGAACTCCACTAAAGAATCCTAGTTTAACTGGGACTCTACTGACTT
>CANXYI012062050.1:0-11152 GCA_948208565.1 Hura crepitans
GAAAATTAAATTGAATAGACTAAATGCACCAAACTTTTATACATATAAGGAATATCAAAATGATGTCATTTTTTTTAAAACAACGTCTTTTTAAACAATAGACACGACGTCATTTTAAAATTTTAGTCTATGCAATCTAGTTGGTTTTTATAGTTCAAAAAATGAATCGAACTGAACAAATAGAATTTTTTAAAAATTGAACCAAATAATAGAAAACCAAACAATCTAAACAAAATAAACCAAAATGGATATCGATCTTATTTTAATTTTGCTCACTCTTACTAATAATAATAATATCAAGTGAGGAAATCACATAGATGATGGTGTGAAAGTTTAAGAAAAAATGAAAGAGAAGAGTCACTATATATGCAATAATATTATGCTATAGTTAAGGGTAAAAATGGAAAAGAAAAACCATTTACCCTAACAGGGGTGTTAAGAACTTAGCATAAAATACACTTTTTTTAACCCTCCAATTACCTTATCAATCCTTCAAAACACTCAACCTCTTTTCCTAAACAAGCTTTCCCATCCTTTCTTACCTTCCTTAACCCTTTTCTGGAGGCTAGTAAGAAAAACTATAGAAGAAGAAAAAGAAGGAGGCACAAATCTTGAGGAGGCAAATTCTATTGTGAATTTTGGCCTTCTGGTTATTTATAAACCTAGTGTTATTTTTTAATCCCCTATTGGTTAGGTCTAGTCCAATTTAATAATTAAAATGATGTCCAAACAAGTGGGCCTTCTAAATTAAATTAAAAATCAGTTCAGAGGCTCAATTCCCAATATTATGTGCATGGCCCATCAAATGGGCTTTTTTGTGCATTCTTTAGGCCTATTTATTTTTTTCTTCTTTTCCTTTCAATGACATCTCATGTCATTTTGCTATCTTATATTTATATACATTAAATATAGGCTCAAATCCCCTTTTTATATGTGTGTGACCTTATGAGCTTTTTAGGCACGTTGGCAGTACATAGTGAAACAAAGTCCTACTTGAATTAGGTTCTGTCATTTCAACCTCTTTATTTGTTATTGACTATTAATCAATAGTTTCATTATTGTACAAGTCAATAGAGGCATATAGCCATATATAATAACTATCCAAGTGTCAGAAGCAATATTTTTAAAACCAAACCAAGCAATGAACTAGACTCTCAACTTGGTCATGGTTTATCTGGTTTAATCGAGTTTGACTAGATTGAACCAAAATTTTTGTCTTTTGTTAAAATTAAATTATTTATAAAAAATTTGATAATATAATACAAAAAACACTATATTAAATAAAACGAATAAAATTATAAAAATGAAAAAATAGTTGGTATGCATAAAAATAAATTTAAAAATAATAATATAATAAATTATAATAAAATTATTATTAAAAATATAAATATAAAATTTGGTAACTTGTAAATATAGATGAGGAAGGCACGGAGAATTAAACCCCGCCTCCTAATCTTTATAAATGCAATTACCATCTGACCAAAGGTGGTATTTGATTAATTTTCTTCAAAAACTTATACATACATAGATACACACACACATAAATAAATCGGACCAAACTAGTGGTCGGTTTATGGTTGAATCAGTTGGATCAGACAATTAGAAGTTTGACCATAACCCTTCCATATAAAATTACTATGCAATTAACTCCTTTCACCAAGCTTTATCTCATTCAGTTTTAGATATGGACTTTGTGTCAACCTATAGACACCTAGATTTTTGGGACCTATGATGATAACTAGAGGTAGCCTAAATAATGGACAAATAAAGCCCAATATTTGCATAGATCCAGTTTGTTGGGATTAAGGTCTGATCAGAATTCTTAGCAAGTGAGTCTGCACAGACATGAAACAAAGTCCATTAGGTTTGCATGCACTTACATCCAAAAAGCTTTCAAAAATATAGACTTCCTATTTGAACTATTCTTCCCAATTAGATTAAATTTTTTGATGTAAATATGATTTCTGTCATAATTACCTAAAAAATTCCACTATAAATACACCCTTATACACTTTGAAAAGTAGAAGGCATTGAGTGCATGGTTTTAGCCTAAATCAAAATTTTAATGTGTTTTTTATTCTAAATCAAATTAAGAATGAGAATTTGCATGGTTTTAGCCTATAAATAGCCTCCCATCTAGCTTATTTCTTCACCAATCCTTACTAGGTCCTCTTTACCTAACCATAGGTTCTTTTTTTGCCTTTCGATTGCCCTAGATTTTATACTCCAAGTCTCTTTGGGATTTTGCCACTCTTGCCCCCTTTTCTACTATAAAATTCTTAAGGAAAGTGAAAATTGACTTCAACTTCTTATCAGTGGTTGCTCATTATTAGGATCCTACTTTTTATATATTCAATTTGAATAATTAAGAGCTTGCCTTCACTTTTAAAGAATTCATGGCCATTATAAATTTTAACCTTTCTATAAATACCCCTATGATCCTTTATTTTTTTGACGATCATTATCCTTAGGATGTGATTCATACCTTGAGCATATCTCCTTCAATAACTCAAAAGCTTGTTCCTAGGGTAAGCCCTATTTCTTTGGAGTCTATTTTGGAGTTCACCAATTATCTAACACCCATTTGTTATAGTGGCCTAAAGCTCAGCACATAATATTCTTAGGGAAAAATAATTGAGAAATAAAATTTTTACCTTAAAAACAAGTGATAAAAAGGGTTTAAAAATAAATAATGCTGAAAAAAAGGGTTTTTAGAGGAAGTTATACCTTAGAGGTACATGGGCCATTGGATAGATGGAAAAGGATTAATCTTAGCCATCCGCCCTAACCCATATAAAAAGGAGAAAGATAGTAGTAGAGAGGAAAACAAAAGAATGTAGCCTCTCCACACCATCTTTCACTTTACAGTATACATTCAACATATAATTCTTCATCAATTCTTGAGGTAATTGCATTATCTTCAACTCAATTGTTGCTTCATCGTCATTGCTCTATGATTTTGCATTTTTCTTTGTGCAAAATTGTTTTATTGGGCTACTATTGCTAGAAATTAAAAAGAGGAAAAAAAGAAGAGAAAAGCTAAGGGAAAGGAAATTATTAAAGGAAAATTCGATTTTTGCAATTTTTTTGCATAGTTTCGGGAATGTATATGAATCAAACCCTTAAAATTTTGGTTGAATTATATAAATTTTGTGTGGAATTTGCTTGAGTTCATATGTTGCCCTTTTGATTGAATTTTGATGAAATTATTGTTTGTTTGATGAATTATTGTGTTAATTGAGTATTTGATGTTAGTAATTTAGTAGAGAATCATTATAAAAATATTTATAGTTGATTTGGCATGAATTGGGGTAAATTTTGATGAGAATTTTAATGATTTTTGTAAGAAAATTACATTGGAATTATGTAGTTCAAAAGGCACGATCATGACCCTTTAGGTCATACGGTCGTAACCCCCTCAGATAAAGAAGAATAGATCTTGATCATGAGAGGGCCTCAAGGCTATAAGGGTAATGGCTATGAACCCCCCTTCTAGCTTATGTACTTTAAGTTTAAATGTTAGAAATTGCATGGAATTTCAATGGCTTATGGTCATCTATTAAACGAGAGATGTTTTACCAATCTTTTGACATTTATTTAAGGAATATATGATGAATTATTGGAGGTATATGCAAGCCATTAGGCTATGAAATTTAGTGACCAAATTATGGTACTTTAAGTTTTGTTTTTGCTTAAAAAGTAAGCTTATGGAAAATTGACATAATATGCTCAAGTGAATTGTTTGTGATTTATGACTATATTTTTTCCAGATCAAATGACATGAAAAGTATGTTGCTAAGTATAAGATATGAGATTTTCACATATATGTAAAGTATGAATTAAATGTGTGGAATTATGACAAAAAGACAAAGTAAGGTAATGATATGATGCCTTAAAATGACATATGGATTTAGCTTGGTGATGAGATTTTAAACTCAATTGTGATGCTATGTGTTGATTATGTGATGACCTTAAGACTATGAAAGCTATGTAATTAAGGAATCAAACATGAAAAATAAACCCTTGTATGCTTAAACTAGCTACATAACATTTAGCTAAGTTGGCATGCCACTAGGGGTCTTAACAGCTATAATGATACATTGTAGGTATAGCCACTAGGTTTAAATTGACATAATACATTCTTTAGCTCTATAGAGAAATGATATATATATATATATATATATATTATGGATACAACTACTAGGTCCAAATTGATGCCATATATTCTTTAGCTCTATGGAGTAACGATATTTGCAGGTATGGCCACCGATTCTAGATAGACATTGTACATCCCATAGATCTACGGAGTAATGTTATTATTCTAGGTTTTTGAGGGAATAATTGATTAGCTCTTCAAAGCAACATGAAACCTATTATCCAGTCTATAGTCATCTTAGAGTACAATGGGCATTGAAATGTAGTGAAGTGGATTGAAATGGACTTTCTATAATTTAGCACAATAATTTAATGTAATGGTGCCTATGTATATGAATTGTAAGCTTGTGTATGTGATAGCTTCTTATTTATGTCTGCTCATATGTATTGAAATTTTATAAGGGATAAATATATCATGATCTTATTTATATGTCAACTTTAATCCTATATATACATGAAATTTGAGATGAAAGTGCTTAAACTATACTAATTGTAGCCTTGATTTATAATTATGTGTGAACGCATGTTTGCTTGAGAGATATTATGATGGTTTGATTCTATACCACTAAGCAGGTTATACTTAGTGTGTTAGATGTTTTCCACATGTAGGTTAAAAGCTTTAACTAAAAAAGCATTGCCATTATAGTAGTTAATCATAGAGCATTTATTGATCATTTTTCTTTTATATAAACTATTATTTCAGTTTCTTTCATGGATTTTCTCAAGGCTTACAAGTCTTGTATTAAGGGAATTAATGGCACTTTAAAGGGATTTAAATGAAACTCTAAAGTGCATAAAATAATTTCAAAAAGAATATAAAGGATTAAGTAGCCATTGGATATCACATGTAGCTTAATCTTCAGCATTGAATAGATTAATATATATAGGTTAATCTTGAATTAAGTGGTCAAAAGAGAGAAAACATCATTATCTTTTTTAAGCTTTTAAACCTAATGCCATTTGAAGCCTCATTCCTACCATTTTCTTCTTATTCAACCCACTCAAACACATAAGTTACACCATAATTCCCCCTCAAGTCCACTCTTTTAAGCTTCTAGATAAAGAATTAAAAGAGAGCAAGTAAGGAAGAGGTGTAAATTAGGAGAATTTTGAGAAATTCAATTAAGGTGAATAGTAAGCACAAATTATGGAAATGCTCAATTTTAAGGTTTTATATTTTTTGAAATGTATTTTGATGTCAAATGAATAATTCTCATGTTAAGTTATAGTTTGGAACTGCCTAGATTTTTATTTGAATTTTTATAAGTTAAATATTTACATGTTTGCAGAGGAATTTTATTCAAGGCAAAAGAAAGGAAAGAAGAAGGTGTGGAAAGCTTAATTTAATGCCAAAAATTATCCTTGTAAGCATATTCAATGGGATATGTTTTATGTGTGCATAATTCTAAAATTAAAGTGTGTTTAGCATACTTAATTTGAGTATTTAATGTGTGTAAGCATGTTTAAGGTAGAATTAATAATGTCATAGTGTTAATTTGATGCGTGTGGAATGTTTTAAAGAGAATTAAGCTAAGATTAAATAGACCTATGTGTGTCTCTATATTTGTTGAATGGTACATACATAAGGAATTGAAATATGTGTTTTGTATAATGTAGAATAATGATGTAGCTATAGTATTTGAGTGTTTAGTTAGTCATTTGAATGATAGTTGAATAGAATAATGAATGGTGTGTTAGAATTCTCAATATAGCCAAAAGCGATAAAGGTAGGTAGGCATGTACATGTTAGTCTAGTATAGGTGTTTATTGTGTATATAAAATGCATGTGAAATGAATAATAACATAAAAGTATGTAATGTTATAAGAAATTAGTAATTTTGTACTTAAGTTTAAAAGGTTTGGTTTAGCTGAATGGATTTGATAATAGAGAATTAAATGTATGACAATACCTTTATAGAATTTTATGAACAATAAGATAATAATAATTAAGATTATAATGACTATGGTAAAAGGAAAGAAACAAAGGGCATGTAACTTATATAAGCATAGCATGAGATAAGTATGAATTATGTTGTTGTATAAATGACTTGTCTTAATGAATAATAAGTATGACGATGGGTGTATGTTACAACAAAGAGTCTTGAAGAAGTAATTATATGACCATGGGATGAGTTATAATAATGTGGTTATATATAGATTGAGGTATATGCAAAAATATATATTGGGTATGAAAAGTACGTAAAACTAAAAATAAAACAAAGAGAAAGGCCATATGAGTTAGATAATGTAAACTGGATATATTAACCAGAAAACTAGAGAGAATGCCTAGTGTTAGGACACTTCAATGTCACTTTATGCTAGTGCAATAGCCATAGGGTCTAATCTGGCCACTGCACATACATGTATATGCTGATACTTTTATTTGTATTTTTTACTGGTGCAATAGCCGTAAGGTCCAATAACCGAACAACTATATGTGGGTGCAGCCACCATAAGGTCTAGTGAGGACACTACACAATTTCCTATGGGTGCAGCCACTGTAAAGTCCAATAGGACCATTACATAATTAGTCATATGAGTGCATATGACAGAGGGTCCAAAATATAGACCACTAAACATATGTTGAGGCCTCTATGGCTGATATCCCATTATCTAGTATTAGGATTGTTGTTTGTGTAGTATAGGTTGGACTAAATATAAATAGAATAATAACTCATTCAAAATTACAAAATAACTTTAAATGTCACTAATATTGAAAATAACAATTATAACTAGAAATTGGTGTAATAAATGTTATATTCTGTTTGTATAACTAGTATATTCAAACAATCTCAATATTTCTTATATACCATGAATAACTGCACTGTTACCATGTGTGCTTTATAAATATAATATTGTCACGTATGATTATTGTATATAATATCATTGTATGTGGTTTGTGAGTATATTATTGAGAATATTTAATTAAATACGCCACTAAGCATTATGTTTAGTGCATTGTTGTTTTTACAATACATAGGTAAAAGAATGTAGATCAATAAAAGCCTTAAGAGAAGCAGTGTAGATTGATAGAGCTACATATTTTAGTATAACTTCTGATCTATGTATGTAAAGAAATATCTAGTAAGGTACTCATATGTAATAGGTTAAGGATGGGCCTCAACTAGTATATGTAAATGTTTTGTTACACTACTAATATGTGGTATGGTTGTCTCCATGTAACTATGTGGTTGTATGGATATCATGTCCATGTGATGCTTGAGATTATGTGTCATTATTATGAGTGATGAATACCTTGAGGTGATCAAAAGGATCATAATGGTGGTTGTGATGAGGTTGTCAATATAGAAGTCCTTGTTTTATGCAAGCTACTATTTAGGTTAGTGTCAACAGATATTCGTCATGTTGCTAGATTTTTGACATAATGACGCCAACTAGGATAAATGTTTTCGGTTTTAGTTAAGTGGGAACTAATGAGAATTTCATGTTAAGCAACAAACAATAAATATCCTAAATTGGCAAGAGATAAAAAATAATAAGGATGGATAATAAAATGATTTTTGTTGTGTGTCGCCTTTGATTCGAGTCGAGTGACTGGATTGGGTTAGGGGCGTCACATTTGGTGGTATAATAGCAAGTTTAGGCATTCCTTAAAATATAAGAGTATATATGAGTGCCTTAGGTTTAAAAACATGTATTATATAAATCTACACTACTTGAGGTTGATAAGTTGATCTTTTGCATAGATTAAAGATCAAAAAATCTTCGCTGCTAAGTGAGCGAGAGGCATATGACCACAGTTAATGGGGCTACAAGGGCCGAATCCATAACACCACGACATGGTAGACAGGTAGCTTAAGCATAACTAGTCCTACTCCGATAGATGGTTGATCTACTTAGACAAGCTATACCAGTTGCCATTCCTCCTCCACCATCAGTATAACCACCTTTACTATCACATGCACTCCAAAAAACCTATTTGGAGAGAGTTAAAAAAATGAGAGCAGAAGATTTTATGGGTGTAAAATTTGATGATGCAACTATTTTTGAATGCTAGTTGTAAGGACTATGAGAATTCTTCATCAATTGTAGTGCACACTAGGAAAATTTCATTTGTGCCATATTTCTATTACAAAAAAAAGCCTATAGTTATGGGAAACTATTTTTGAACGCAAGACTACATAGGAGTTAACATGGGACTTTTTCCTGGGGGAATTTAAGAAGAAATATAGTATCAAAAACTATTTAGAGAAGAAGAGATAGGAATTCTTAGATCTGAAGTAGAAGCGTAGGTCAATTTTTGAATATAAGAAGAAATTTGCCTAATTAAGTAGATACACCATAGAGATCATGTCCACTAATGTTAAAAGGTGTAAGATATTTGAAAAAGGCCTCAATCATGACATTAAATTACATTTAGCACCCTTGAAGATCAAAGAATTCCCTACCCTTGTTATAGTAACACATATAATAAAAGAAATATAAAAGGAAAAAAGGGAAAGCTTTCAAAAGAAGAGGTCATTCACACAAGGTCAAGCTAGTTCTACCTCTAAGGCAAGTAATGGATAGAGAGGGAATCAGATTAGTTAACTGACATAGAAGCATACTTAGAGATTTAGGCAAGAATCATATATTAAGCCCTGAAAATAGACACAGGTTGCTAGTGCACCCATTTCCATTATAAGGAGTGCCCTAACTAGATTTGACCTTTGTGGGAAAAGAAATAGGGGCATTTGTTGGAAGATAATTTTGGGGAGTCTATTTTAGGTGGGGTTATAAGGAACACATAATAATGGTTTTTTAAAAGAAGGCAGTAGCCTCTACTCAGTTTAATGCTTTATTACCAATTCCTAGTAGAGGACAGAGAGGTGATAAGGGTGATAGAGCATGAGGTATTCTAGAGGGGTAAATTAAAGACAATGGATAGAGTTAAGGTTAGTGCTTCAGCCCGTTAGTATACTATCTAGCCTCGAGAGTAGTCACATGATGTGATTACAAGTATATTTTATCTCTTTGAATTACTTGTATTAGCTTCAATTGATATAGGGTCTACACATTTATACATTTGCATAACACAAACACATGATAGAGGCTTAGAGTAAGAGCAACTTGACATAGATATTATGGTTAGTAATCCTATAGGACAACATATCGTAGTCTCTAAAGTATACTGAGAATATCCTTTGATAGTTCAAGGCATAAATTTTTTCTAGATCTTATTAAGTGTCCATTTGATAAGTTTAACATCATTCTAGGCATCAACTAGTTGTCCAAGGACTAAGCAATAGTAGATTATAGATAGAAGAGGATCACTCTTAAAATAGTAGATGGAGCTGAAATCATAGTAATAGGTGAAAGGACAGACTACTTATCTAATCTTATATCAATAGTTACAACTAGATAGATGATAAGAAAGAGATGTCAAGATTACTTAAGTTATGTTATAGACACAAGGCAAGAGAAAATGTATGTTAACCAAATACTAGTAGTGTCAAAGTTTCAGGATGTGTTTTTAGATGAATTACAAGGATTACCTCTAAAATGGGAATTAGAATTTGGAATTGATGTTTACCCTAGCACTACGTCAATCTCAATAGCTTCATATAGAATTGCCTCAGCATAATTGAAGGAATTGAAGATTCAATTACAGGAATTATTGGACAAAGGGTTCATTAAACAGAGTGTTTCATCTTGGGGAGCACTGGTTCTTTACGATTATGTGTGGAATACTGATAGCTAAACAAACTGATGATTGAGAAAAAAATACCCATTACATCATATTGATGATTTGTTTAATCAACTTAGGGAAGTGAGTGTCTTTTCTAAGATTGATTTGCAATCAAGGTACCATTAGCTTAGGATTAAGTAAACTAATGTGCCGAAGAAAACTTTTCAAACTAGATATAGACATTATGAATCATTAGTAATGCCATTTAGGCTCATGAATGGTCTAACAGTTTTCATGTATTTAATGAATAGAATCTTCAAATCCTAATTAGATCATTTTATGGTGGTATTTATTGATGATATTTAGGTGTAATATTCCAAAAATAAGGAGGAATATGAACAACATCTTAGAATTATTTTGTAGAAATTGAGGGAGAAGAAGATTTCTACTAAGCTTAGCAAGTGAGAATATTGGCTTAATGAAGTATCATTCTTAGGCCACATTATTTCAGCATATGGCATTTAGGTGGACTTAAGTAAGATAAAGGCAATACTGGAGTGGAAACTACCTAGAAACGTAATTGAGATAAGAAGTTTCTTAAAATTGGCAGGTTATTATAGGTAGTTTGTTAAGGGATTTCCAATGATAGCGGCACATTTGACATGCCTATTGTATAAGAATGCTAAATTTGTAAATGCCAAGAATGATTTGATAAGCTAAAAACAATGTTGACAAAAGTCCCTATCCTTGTACAGCTAGTGTCAGGAAATGACTTCAGTATCTATAGTAATGCTTTACATAACGGACTTAGATGTGTCCTAATGCTAGATAGCAAGGTGGTAGCATATGCATCTAGAAAATTGAAGCCACATGAAAGAAACTATCTGGCCCATGATTTAGAGTTGGCAGTTATTGTTTTTGCTTCAAAGATATAGAGGCATTACCTCTTTGGAGAGAAATATTATATGTACATCGATAATAAGAATTTGAAATATCTTTCTACACAAAATGAATTAAATTTGAGACAGTGTAGATGAATGGAATTAATTAAAGACTATGACTGTCTTAATAATCATCATCTAGGTAAAGCTAATGTGGTACTTGATCTCTTGAATCGAAGATTCATACCTTTCATGAGATTTATAAATACTAAGCTAAAATATGAGGATGGCTAAACACTATTAGATGAATTCCAAGTAAAACTTAGTTTGGTATAACAAGTCAAAGAAGCATAGAAAAAAGATATTTACATCATAAATATTATGAGTTCAATCAAATAGGGGAAGTCCATAGACTATAAAATTAAGGTAAATGGATGTTTATATTATAATGATCGGTTATGCGTGCCCAATATGGAGGAGATAAAAA
>CANXYI012062059.1:0-11485 GCA_948208565.1 Hura crepitans
AATTAGGACTTCCAAGGCAAAACGACTATGCAGAGATTTAAGATGTAGATCTGCATTTGCACCGCAGATTACTTTTCTTCATTCAAAAATGGTCCTCATCATTCTAAAAAAGATTAGCCCGAACTTTCAACAGCACGCTCCAATGAATGATCTGACCAAGCAAACCGGCTACATCCATTTATGGCAGATAGATCAAGGTTGAACCGAGGTTCAAGTTTCTGAAGTAAGAATAGGATACAGCTTCATTGTAGAGTTTATCTAATTATTTCGAAGAGTGCATGTATGTGCGTGTACATGCAAAGATAGTGTTTCACCCCAACAGAATAGAATAAAAATTTAATAATTTTATTCAAGGAATTCAATGGTCTAACTTGACAAAATAGACGTGAAAATGTTTAATAGACTAAACAAGCAAAGCTTCTAAAAAATTTGAGAAAATCTATTAAACTCAGTGTTTGCCAAAAATTAATTCTGAACTAGTAATAAATACAAAAATTAAGCCTGAATTTAAGCCAAAAATACTGATAACGTAAATGAATCTAAGCAAATAACTAGTATGCTAATATTTTTTGCTAATTCGAGAGAAATCCTTGTGTTATGTCTGATAGCTTTTATATAGGTTTAAAAGTCCTGATCCTGATAGAATTCTGATCTCAATGTAATCTTTATCTATCTCGGAGTAGGAATTTATTCACTCTCTCCAACTCTTCAAACCTTATCTGACTTGATCATTTAAACTTTCTGCAAATAATTATTGAATTTCGAATTTTAATTGGCTTAATATTTTGGGCCGATATAAACAGATAGATACTGGAGTCAAATGTCTAAGAAAATCATGACCACAGAAACTACAGGAGACATAGTTGAAGATGCTACAATGGACTCCAAATCACTCCAAAGAAACACCTCAATCAAAACTGCCATTGAATTGTATGATCCAAATTTCAAAATTTACAATCAACTCAATTTCAATAAATCATTTTAATTTTGTCAAATAGACTCAGACTCACATTGGTGTCAATTATAGCAAAAATTTAGGTATAAGACTTATTTTGATTAGATTTTTTTTTTTGAACGAATAATAAAATTACATAGTAACTAACGCAGGAAATGACAGCCCGCCATATCTCCTGCAAGCAGCTGAGAGATACAGGAAGAAGCCATACGATGCCAAATGAAAGTTCTAACCTGATCAAAAGCCAAACCAGCAAGCTTGTCAGCAACAGAATTGGCTTCCCTATAGATGTGAATAATCCAGACAATCCAATCCTTGTCAAGAAGCGCTCTGATCCTACAGATGAGGTCCATGTTTGCCACTGGATAAGACCGGGATCGACACAACGCATGAACCACACTAGTATTGTCGCTTTCCACTTCAATTTTCCTCCAACCACGAGTCCAAGCTTCCTGTAGACCCAAGTAGACGCCCCATAACTCAACCCTGTAAGCACTGCAAAAACCCAAGAAAGCCGAGAAGCCTCCTTGCCAATTCCCTTGAGAACGGAAAACACCACCTGCAGTGGAAGAAAATACTTCGGCGCATTGCACCATCAGTATTCAGAATCACAAAGTCACTTGAAGAAGGGCTCCATCCCACTATAACTTCATGTAGTACTGACTTCCCCAATTTTTCTAAACTGAGAAGTAGCCAAAGCATTGGCCTTCACAGAATTCTCTATGATTGCAATTTTGGAAGAACAGGTCAACTGCTCTCCACAGAAAACAATAGAGTTGCGCCATTTCCAACATAACTAGCAAGTGAAACCGAAATAGGAGGACCAAGCATTAGAAAATCTGCTGCCAAAAAAATTCCCCAGATCACAAAGCAACCTATCCTTGAGGTCAACACCAAAAAAAGAGACGCAATCCAAAGGATGGAGAATGTGCTGCCAAATTGGTTTGACCTAGATGCAATCCCTTAAAACATGCAAAATAGTCGCATCTTCACTGCCACGAAGAGGACACAAGGCACAGTTCGAGAGATGTCTTCTTCTCCTCTCCATATTTGTAAATAAACGCCCATGAGCAATAAGCCATAAAAAAAGCTCTGACGCGCTGAGGACCAGAACAACTCCAAGTCCAAACTAAATTCCAAATACGATCATTGCGAGGGAGACCAAAATTAGCAAGAATATTATAAGCAGATGCTATGGTAAAATGACCACTGGAATTATGCCTCCAAAATAAAGTATCAGACCCCACATCTGAAATAGGTGGCAAACAACAACATATATTCTCCACCACATCGTTAGGAATGTAGTAATGCAGCAATGAAACATTCCAACTACCATCGTTGAGCAAAACATCACTAATTCTCCAATTTTGTACAGCTAGAGGTACTTCCATTTCGGCCGAATCAATGAGAGGTGAGTCATCTAGCCAGGTGTCAAACTAAAACGAACAAGTAAGTCTATTGCCGATTGACCAAAAGGAATTTTGATGAATAAAATTCCACATATTACAAATTTCCTTCCAAAGTGGAGTAACACCATTCCTCTCCGGATGAGGGGAAGAGTTTACATCAAAATCATATTTACCGCTCACAATTTGGACCCAAAAGGCGTTGGGCTCAGTTCTAATGCGCCAAGCAAGTTTTGCCGTAAAAGCTGTATTAAGGACATGTAACTTCTTAATGCCAAGACCTTCTCCTTTCTTAGGCATACTAGCTTTCTCCCGATTAAGCAGATGGGCCTTTTTTTCATTCGCAGAAGAACTCCATAAGAACTCGCGGCAGCATTTCTCAATTATCTCACAAATTCCCATAGGTATAATGCAAGATTGAAGGGCATAAACTGGTATAGACATCAAGACAGAATTGATAAGGGTGATGCTACTCGCCAATGTCAAAGTATTGGCCTTCCAGCTCCAGAGTCGTGTATGTACTCTTTCCACCGGGTATTAATAATAGTGTTTGCCATTTTTGCCATGAATAATAGGTACACCCAAATAGTGACCTATATTCTCAGTAAACTTGAAACCAGAGATCAATTGAATTTGAGAAATAACATGCCTATCGAATTTGAGAAATAACATGCCTATCCACATTATTAGACACAGAAGAAAGTCTTGCCAAAATTCACACGTTGCCAGGACAAGTACCGAAATCTTTTTAACAACCTCAATCTGATCCAAGGAAGCTTCGCAAAATAGCACCAAATCGTCTGCAAAGAAAAGGTAGGATAGAGCGGCTCCTCTTTGACCCAAAATAACAGGCTTCCACAAACTGCCTTGAACCGCTATATGAATTCCATGGGACAAACGCTACATACACAACACAAACAAGAAAGGTGAAAGCGGATCTCCTTGATGAACACCTCTAGTAGGCTTGAAACTATCAAAAACTTTCCCATTCCACAATAAACTAGCGCTGCTCGAATGCAAAGAATTTTCACCAACATCATAGTTAACTGCTCAGGGATGCCAGATTCCAACAAAGTATCATAAAGAAATTCCTAGCGAAGGTGGTCATAGGCCTTCTCCAATTGAACTTCAATCATCATCCAACCAATTTTTCCTTGCTTCTGTCTCATCGAATGAACCGCCTCTTGGACAATGACAATATTATCGACTATTTGCCATTTAGGAAGAAAACTAGATTGAGCATTGCCAACGAGAGAAGGAAGACACGGCTTGATTCTATTACTTATAACCTTCATTAAAATTTTGGAACTCCCTATAGAAGTAGGAGCTTCACATTTTGGGATAAGAGTAATAATAGCCCAACAAACACTTTCATCTGAAACATGACCCGCCATAGTGTCCCCAACAAAGCGGCGAAGAGAATGTCTGATGATCTCCTAATTAGATTGGAAGAAAGCAGCACTAAACCATCGAACCGGGAGCTTTTAGAGGCTTCATACTAAAAAGGGCACTGTGGACTTCCTCATCGGTAGCCTCACCAGCGAGAAGGGCTAAATCCAAGGCTGATAAAGCAGGAAAGCAACCGCGAATAGGTTACGGAGGGACAACCTTTGTACCTGCGCCTATATAATTGACTTACGTCGATTTCATCCTAAATAATTTTTTATTTTTTATATATAAATAAATTACGAATAAAGTAAATGGGGTCGAATTCACATAAATTAAATTAATTTAAATTTTTTAGAATAACCAATATAATTAAACAAATAATTAAATAAAAATTTTATGCGATTAAAAATTAAAGTAATAATTCGTATTAAATAAAAGTAGAAAATTAAATATAAAACTTAGTAGATAAAAAATTAATATAAGAGTTAATTTCAATTTAGTTCTCGGGATTAATTATAGACACAAAAAATGCTCAAATTATTATTTCAACTAACTAGTTATAGTTGTTGAATACTATCTAACAACCAATTTCTCCTTAAAAATATATTAATTACGAAACCTCAATAATTAATTCTTAATTAATCTAGACAGTTTTAGAACATCATCTTATGATTTAACTCGTTAAAAGCATTAAGAATTAAAGAAACCTGATTCTAACCAATATACTTGACACCGCAGTTTATTTACAATTAATTTGTTTAATTTTATAACACAATTTGTTGATTGTTTGCTACTAAAGTCAGATTTATTAAGCAATTATCTTCTCAAAAATCTGAATAGCATTTATTATTAAATTAATCATACAATTGACTAGATTGTACAATCAATAAAACAACAATAAAAATATATAATAGAAAATACATAAAAACTGAAATAATAAAGAAAAGAGAAGAGATTGATTAGATCTCACAATTTTTGTTGAACAAAAACTTTAATAATCATTTGCTAGAATAAAGAAATCAGTCATACATGTTTTTGACAAACACAGCAGAAAAATACTCAGATTCTCTATTCCAGAAGTACAGTTCACATTCTACTTTTTCCCAGAATAGAAAGGGTAGAAAGAATCCTTAAAGAAGAGAAATTCATTCCTAAAATCTCTCTAAAAGATTAGGAAATATAAAAAATAGGAATTCAAATATTTTCTAAAATTATCCTAATCAAGCGGAGACTAATCCCCACAAAATTCTACCTAAAAAGTATAGCTAAATATGATAGCTGTCTAATAAAAATTGGGTTGTATTTGACAGTTGGCTACGGTCTTTAGTCTTGACTCGAGGCTAACACCCGTAACTAGATAGATTCTCCAAAAAGTCTTCAAAAATCCATGAATTGTCTTAAGATTTATAAAACTTGCTCCAAAATGCAAGATTCCCAAACTAAGTCAATCTTTATCAATTAAGCACAATTAAGGATATAAAAAGTATGGAAAATTACAAGGAAAATGGTGCATAAATGCACCCTATCAACAATCCATGATAAAAGTGCACAGCGAGTTTCTCAAGAGCATTAGAATCCAAACACTAAGACCCATCATCAAGTTAAAGCCTTTCAATCGTCATTTTCCTCTTTCTCATTTTGAATTTGGCATGAAAACATGAAGTATTACAATCACCAAAAAGTAACCAGTCCAAATGTGATTTTTGTTTCCAGTAAATTTCTTCCCATTGTAGAATGGTTTCGTACTCAGACTTTAGCTTGTCTTTTAGTTGAGAGAAGTAGAAACAAAAATGTCTTGAAAGAAAATTTTCTATTCCACTTAATCTTGCAAGGATAACACATTTTCCCTTAAAGACATTACCAAAAACATTACGATTCCAAATGGAGACTTTGGTAGCAAAATTCTTCAATTCAGTAACAATATTTTCATTATTATCCCAAGTATCTCAAACAAAAACTTTAAAATCCTTATGAAATAACCATAGAGCAAAAAATTTAAAAGGAGGCCCAAAATTATATTATGAGACATCAAGCGACACTAGAAGAGGCTTATGATCTGAAAAAAACCCATGGGAGATGTTGGACAACTGCATTTTCAAAAAGAAATCTCCAGTTGAGATTAATAATTGTTCTATCTATTCTCTCACACACATTACCTCTTTGCCAAGTCCAAATTGGACCCTAAAACCCCAAATCCACTAGTTGGCACTTATTGATGAATTCCTAAAAAAGGAACAAAAGACACCAAGGAAGAGAAACGTTATTACCAATAGACTGGTCCTCTTGCCAAAAAAATTTTCAACGCGCAGTATAAGGATCTACATAAAATGCAAACACGCAAAAATCACTAAAACCAGAGCCAGATATATGCATGTTGACAGTTTAATAAGAGGACATTACATTAACTTGCGCTTTATCTTTCCACAAAACCTAGGCCCCTCCAGAAAAGCCACAAGCTTTAATGTGAAAAGAGTAGGGAAAGCCTAAATTCTTACTTACCATTTGACCACTAATCCAAGAATGTTGTTTGTACAGATCCTTCAAAAATTGAACAATTAATAGGGATTTCATCCCCTAACAATTCATGATAATAACTTAAAATCCATAAAAGTGACGTATGATAAAAAAAGGCACACCTACCTAAAATATTAATGGGTAGAAGAAGCACCTGACAACTTCAGAGCTAAAGAATTCATTCATTGAACAAAAAGGCCATCAACTTTCTCACTATTAGAAGCAAGCTTTTCTATTAACGTTTTGTATAGGGACTGATTTTAGAGAAGAAACCACCAAATTCTTGTTCTTTCTAATCCTATGTTGTATTTCGCTTTTCCAATTCTCGAGGACTTTTGCATAGAGCGGTCTTTAAGAGAATAACAATTCTATTTTAGAGTTCTAAATTTCATTTTAATGGGATTCATTTGATACTGAATAATAAAAAGTGAAATTTTTAAAAAAGTGATTCTCTCTATCAATAATGAATTCCATTTAAATTTCACATAAAAATATAATATTTTTATTTTTCATTATTTTTACACATTAACTTGCAATTGGGTTAATGCATTAATAGAATTTTCACATGGCTTAAGATTATAAAGTTATTCTAATTGTTTTGCATAATAACCCATAAGTAGGTTAAGGTAATAATCTGAATTTTTCATTAAATCCTCTCCTTTAAACTCATTTATACTAAGAAATAATTAATTTACTAGTGTATACTCATTTTTTTGCACATTAATTCGCATGTAGTTAATAAATTAATTGAAATTTTACATTAACCTGCATGCAGGTTTATGCTAATTATTTTGTACATTAACCACTAAACAGGGTAATGTCTATTGCTGCGTTAGAACATCGATCAAATTTAGAAGCTTGAACATATTCATTAACTTAGCGAGATTTTGAACAAATGAGTGAAATATATTAAATGGCAAATAATATTACATAATAACAATCATTACATAAACACAAATGGTATTTTAACCTCTATTGTTAAATCGCTAGATATGTTCTACTAATTATTTTTGCACATTAATATGCAATCGAAATAATGTATTAATAGGTATTTACATGAACCCTTCCCCTCTAAGCTCATTTACGCTAAGAAATAATTAACCTATTGGTGGGTTAATGGTAGACAATTTGTAATGGCTACTTTTTTGCCTATTAACCCGTAATTAGGTTAATGCATTAATAGAAAATTTTACATGAACTTTTCTACTGTAAATCCATTTAAACTAAGATACAACATTAACTTATGGCTTAATATTATAAAGCTATACAAATTATTTTGCATAATAACCAATAAGCGAATTAAGGCTATGATCTAAATTTTTTATTATATTCTCCTCTTTAAAACCGTTTATGCTAAGAAATAATAAATTTACTGATGGGTTAACTTTAAACAATTTGTAACAGTTACTTTTTGGCACATTAACTTGCAATCAGGTTAATACATTAATAGAAATTTTACATGAATTTCTCCCTTTTAAACCTATCTAAGCTAAGATATAATTAACCTATTGGTTAACATTGAAAGGCTATGCACGTTGTTTTGCACAATAATCCACAATCAGATTAAGGCATTAATAGAAAATTTTCATAAATTCATCTCCTTTAAACATGTCTAAGCTAAGATATAATTAACCTATTGGTTAACAATGGAAGGCTATGCTCATTATTTTTCACAGTAACCCACAATCGGATTAAGGTATTAATAGAAATTTTTTATTAAATCCTCCCCTCTAAATCTGTTTACGCTAAGAAATAATTAATCTACTAGTGAGTTAATATTTGACAGTTTGTAACGGCTAGTTTTTTGCACATCAACACACAATCAGGTTAATGCATTAATAGAAATTTTACATGAACTCTCTATTCTAAACCCGTCTAACCTAAGATATAATTAACTTATTAGTTAACATTGGAAGGCTATACTATTGTTTTACACAATAACTCGTAATCGAGTTAAGGTATTAGCAGGTAATATTTTGATTTGTAGAAAATTTTGGATTTTAGTTGATTATTTATAGGTAAAATTATTTAAAAAATAAAAAATGCAAAGTATAATTTTGTGAATAAAAAATTAAAATTTAACCAATTTTTTTCCAACGGCTAATTTAGTCGTTGATGTATTTTTCCCTTTAGCTTTAAAGTATGAAAAACATGAAAAACTATTAAAAAAATTTAATGGGTTGTACATGACTTTTTTAAAAAAAAAACTATTAAAAAATTATGAGCTGCCACATGGTAGCCCTTTAGAGTGTGAGGGATGTGTCCCTCTTTAGAGGGGCTTAACAATGGTAAAAAAATAAAAAGCCCATCTCATTTTTGAAAAAGGGGAATCGAGCCTCATTTTTTTTACCCTATTGGACATGCTCTAACAGAACCATGAGAGTTATTTTTTCTACCATCCATTGGTCAAGAGGCTATCATCGTTGTATGGTTATTGCAGTTAAGTATAGAAGAGAAAAGGTTTGTGTAACGCCCGTAAGTCCAAGTTTCATGAACAGTATCTTCTTGGCATGAATAGTATTCCCTACGGGTCGGGGCATTTTAATAAGGCCAAAAAGGGGCGTATTAGTCATAAAACTTTGATAGGCCATGAAATGGAAAAATGAAAGAATTTAAAATTTAAGCAGAACCAATAAATCATTTTGGGTCAAGAACTAGTGAGAAGTGAGATAAAATGAGGTTGTGCTAAGATAGCCCCGAGATGTGCTCGAACGGACCTAAAAATATCATACCCTGAACCTCAAAAATTCCAATCTACATGATTGTGAAGAAATTTTAATTTTCTAAGGTCGTTTGGTATTTTTTCTGAATATTTTATTCTAGCTAGTGAATAGTGACTAAAAGTCAAAAGTTGAATTTTGACTTGAAATTTTATGTGGACCATAATGACACTAAACAAGGATTTTTAAAATTGAAATGAGTATTTTTGGAGGTCTAGAGATATTTTTGTGAATTTTTGAAGTTTAAAAGAAAATCGAGAGAAAACAGACCGTCGAATCGCCACGTGTCGTGATCTAAGCCATCCACCAACCCATATAAGAGGGCCCACACATTTGAGGTGTCACAAGTGTGAACGCATCTTCTTCTCCCCCAAATTTCCTCAAAAAGCTGACGCCATTTCTCTTATCTCTCTCCTCCCTTTTTCTTCAATTTTTCTCTCCTCCCATCTCGAAAATTCACAAATTTCATATGTAATAAACCCTCTATGACCCATAGAGTCTAGTCCAAGTGAGAGAATTGAAGAATCTGGCTTAAAAAGAGAGATATTCACTTAGAGCGAATAGTGACAAATTTTAGTGTAAGTCATTTTATTTCATTTTTTATTTTTGTTTTAGGTAGTCTAAGGTGTTTTAAGAGATTCCATGGTTTTAGATTTTCAATTGGAGTTATATAGAATTTTTGAGGAATTTTCTAAGTGAGAATTGTGTATCTTTAGGGCAAAAAGAGAACATTGAAGGAGAACACCAATCTAGGTATCCAAGTGGTGGAGAAAAGGGTGTTTTCACACCCTAGGTATGTGGAATTGACTCAATTTATGTATGTCATGTGATTTTGGCATGAATATGTGTGTGTACATGTGTATGAAAATGCAAATTCTTAGTGTTAGGCATGACATTGATGTGAATTGATAAGGTGATTATATTAACGAGGTAAAAATAACATTGTATGCATGAATTGAATGAAAGAAACAAAGTGTATGAGTGTGTGTGATGTATGGCCAAAATGTGTGAGCATGTATGTATGGTATGTATGTTTATGTATATGGCATGTTAAGGTTGGTAATTATATGCAAATGACATGTATAAATAATGTTAGGAATGTGAATAATAATAACAAATGTATGGCATGTTAATTTGGCAAATAATAACCTAAATGAGTATATAATATGTACATAAGAAATGACTAGTAAAATGGTGACTATATGTGTGCAACTTGTGGTGTGAATATGAGTTATGATTCAAGAAAGGTTATGAGAGGAAATGGATGCAGAAATGATGGATTCTAGATGGGTATGTTTAGCATTATAAAAAGCATAATGTCAGAAAATGATCAAATGAATAGTGAATTACGCAAAAATTGACTAAATAAATAGTAACCTTGAGATAAAAGACCTAAAATGTAAACTTGTGGGAAATGTCATGTAAAATAAAACTTAATGTTGTGATTGACATGAAGTAAGGTGAAAAGTAATCATAGATGACATAATTGAGTAAGGAATAGTGATTTGGCCCATCAGTTAGACACTCATTGGATGGGTTGACCAGTCAACTAGGGAATTAGTACCTACTAGGCAGGTTGGTCTTTCTGGGGCCACTGTTGTTGGATATGATGGCAAGTGTAGCCATGGAGGTTCTAAGATTAAACCCTGCACACTCGAGTATTAGGAGGTCTAATTAGGCTAACCCCTACTACCTATTGGCTGTCTGTTGATATTGGGAGGTCCAATGGGGCTAATCCCCGCTATCCACCTGTGTTGCTCTAGAGATGTGATTTGGGGTATGGAGAGGTGCCACAGGGCTAATCCTTGCTATCCCACTTGCAGATATTGGGAGATCTATGGGCTTATCTCTGTTATTTGTTAGTCCAGTATTAGGAGGTTTACGGACTAATCCCTACTATCCGGACAAGTGTAGTTACTGAGGTCCAAAATGTAGGCCATTGCACAGGATAGATCCTGTTACCCGGTGTCTTAAAGTGGAGTCTATCTATTATGGGCCTAAACTATATTAAGCTTAACCACGATGGCAATATATGAAATTTAAATTGGTAATTGAAATGTTGCATGGGTTAAATCAATTGAATAGGATAAATGGTCTATAATTGATTACTTGCATAATAAGGCACTAGGAGACATGATATATAGAATAGCATCTAGTCTGATATCTTGCATGAGGATGACTAAAATGTCTATGCATGTATGTTTATGACCTCATATGTGTGTCTGCATGTATGACATACCTTTATTGTGTTTATTCCACCACTAAGTGTATGCTCAGCATGTCGGTGTTCTGATGCGCAGGCTATAGATGGGGTAGCAATCAAGTTTCATCGATGTTAGTGTAGCTAATCCTGAGTTCTTCTTGGTATATTTTTGTTCTCTTGTGGTTATGTTAGTGAGTCACTCATGTATATTAGGTATAGCATTAGTTAGTGCATGTATATTATAAAACTCAGATAGTTGAATGGTATGTGCTGTGAAAGTCTGACTGTTGGTACAAAT
>CANXYI012062080.1:0-10920 GCA_948208565.1 Hura crepitans
AATAGGTATAGTACATAGTCACAACTAAACCACCTAAAATCAAGTGTGAAAGAAAATTGTAAAATAAAAGGTATAAAATATTTATAAATTTGAGTAATAAGAATAAAAAGTTTATGAAGTCATTCAAAATCTATGAAATAAAAGTCATTTATACTTTTAAAAAGTCTATTAAAATCTTTAAAGTCATTCAGGCTTTTAGAACATCTAACAAAGTTTTTAAAATTTTATGTTCAAAAGTCATTTAAAAAAGTCTATCAAATTCTTTATTGAATGCACCCCTTTAAATGTGCCTTTAAACCATTTGAAATGGATAGGATTTGCCCCTAAACATAAAAAATTACACAAATTGCCATTTCGTCTCATATGTTTATCCAATTTGGCCTCGATTTTAAATAATCATCTGAATAAGAAAACGAAGATAAAAGATCCTAATACTGAGCTAAAATATGGAGGTATACACGTAATTTTTTTTAAAAAATAAGGTAGAAATTACAATTTGAATCTTTAAAATCAATGTTGACTAGATTATTGTGTTTGTCTTGTTCTTTGCAAAAGAATGAAATAATCTTTCTATAGTAGTAATGGTTAAAGAATCAGTAAAAATTTCCTAAGTATCTAGAAGAAAACAATCACACAATGCTAGATATAGTGAAAACTTAGGTTATAAGAGGATGGTAAAATATTGCCATTGTGGAGAACCTATAAGCAAATGGACTTTTATGACTTTGAATTACCCTAAAAGGGAATTTTACAAATGCCATAAGATTAAGGTAATTTTAGTTAGTATTTATCATTAAAGTTATTTTAGTTATGCATTATGATTTAACTATTGAAAAGAGATTTGAGATTTAGGGCTTACTATTTATATTTTATGTTTTATTTTAAGGTGAATGTGCTAAAATACTCTTGCACTTCTTAAAGTAGAGTATATTTGTACCTTAACTTTTTTTTTTTAAAATACCCTTACAATTATAACAATGATACAAGTTTGCCTTTTTTTTTAATAATGGCAAAAGTATATTTGCACCTAAAATGTATCGACTTGTGATTAAAAAAATAGATTTAAACTAGTTTCTCAATAATGGAGGTATTTTTGCGCCAATTCCTAATAGCTGGGGCATTTTTTTAACCAAAAAAAAAGTTAAAAGGCAAATATGCTATTTTTTAGAAAGTTGAGGGATATTTTTGCACCTTTTTCCTTTATTTTATAATGGTGGATTGATGATTAGGTATCATTGCTTCTCTTTGAAAGAGTTTAATAAATTGGATAATGTTGCATTTATGTGGTAATTATGAAAACATTAGCATAATATTTGTGTTAATGGCACAGTGTAATGGTAGTACAAAAACTTGATATTTTATTTTTTTGGATATGGATATTATTTATAGGGTTGTGATTGCTTTGAATGGGAGGATGGATCTTTATCAGCAAGGGATGTCACACTCATTAGCACATTGTGTGCTTCACTTCAGCAATGCCAAGTTCAAAATGGAGAACTATCTAAGAAGCTAAAGGAAATTGAAATAGAGTGTAACATCCCGTACTTGACCCATAATTGGAGCCGATAGGAAATGCTACCTTCTTAAGAGTTAACCATCCTTGTACTACCCTGTTCTATTCTTAATTAACTTACACTGACTAACACCTCTGTTACTGACCTTATGGTATTTATAATCTATAGAAATTTTGCCAGTATAACGACTGCCTGGGCAAAAAATCAAAATTTAAAACCTGCAATAAAGCACTTCTATAATCGTACTTAGCAAACTCATAACTTTTGGACCCTTTTAGTCCCCTTAGAACTCATCTCAACTTCAATTAGACATACATATGCACATAAGGGTCTCAGACCCGTATATTAACAACATCAAATATGCATACTATATCAACATATATACATCACACCTGTTTTGTCATTTACAATCCAATATACGACAAAACATAATGCTTAACTATTTACATAACCATGCCCCAATCCTATATATACATGAGTGACCTCTACTGATTACAACTAGAAAGAAACATAGGAAATATACCTAGGGATCGCACAACTACATTATGAATCTTGAGGCTGGATAGCTAGCTTTTATCTTCTACATGCACATCGAAAAATTGATATGCTAAGTATACACTTAATGTTGAATGTAATGTAATATAAATTTTATCATGAAGACAAATAACACACGCAATACAACTCTTTTTCAATTAAACACCTTTAGTACATGTGATCTTAGTTATATATGAATTAAGTCATATTAAACCCGATTTAATAAGGTCTCATTACTCAAATCAATTACACATTATGTTATGTACTCCTCGTTTTAATTAAGAATGTATAATTTGTCTATCATATTATGTCTTTATGCCTTTTTATTCTAGATAGGCTTGCACATCATGTTTTGTACTCCTCATTTTAATTAAGAATGTATAGTTTGTCAGTCATATTATGTCTTTATGCCTTTTTATTCTAGTTAGGCCTATACTGAGAGACTATACTTTAAGACTGCATAAAAGAGATCAAGTTATGCGGTGGCCCATATTTTAGACCTCGACAATTACACCTACACATCCATCTGATAGTAGGGATCAGTCCATAAGAACCTCCTAAATTGAAGTGGCAAGGATTAATCTTAGTAGACCTCCTAATAGTGGGTATAGTAGGGATCAACTCCAAGGGACCTCCCAAATCCTAAATACCAATCATGCTCAGGTGGATAGTAGGGATCAGCCCTGTGGGACTTATCAAATCTACTAAAATGCGGGTAAGTAAGGATTAGTCCCTACAGACCTCCTAATACCCAAGATGGTTAGAGTTAGTCTGCGTGGACTTCTTTAATAAACCTAGATAGTAGAGATTAGTCTGTGTTAACCTCCTAATACCCAGGTGTGCAAGGCTCTCTAGCAGAACCTTGATGGCGACTCCCACCATATCATACACATAGGCAATGACCCACATGGACCAAAACCCCTAGCAGCTACTAATTCCCTAGTTGACTAGTTAACCTTTGCTAAATCCCTAGTTGACCAGTTAACCCTTCAAGTGGGTGTCTAACTGATATGGGCCAACTCTAATTACAATTTTCATTCCATATTATAAGTCATTTGACATATGTTCATAACTATTTACTTATCGTCATGCTATTTACATGCGTATTTTATTATCACATAACCAATTTCAAGACACCCTACTATCGTTGCACTATTCATTTAGTCTATTCTCATAGTCTTTTAATCCCAAGCAATTGCTCTCACACATTCAAGCTAAGTTACATCAAGTTTACTTACATAAGCATAATGTTCCATTACCATTACCACTTAGCATTCCATTTAATCACATTACACTAATTAATCATTTTCAAATCACATAACCATTTTATATCTCATATTGATTGCCACTAACCTTCACTTTACACACATGTAAATACACCTCATGACCATGACACACATCACGGACATACCATGTTCAAGTACCCACAATTCATTTCTTGTCAATCTCATATCATAAACATACTTTGTACTCATTTTTTACCATAATTTTGTTACTTTTCCATATCAATTACACATGCATACACACATTCCCTATTTACATACCATTCGGCCATACACACACACACATCACCATATTCCTCTTTCATGCAATCTCCACACATTCAGCATCATATGTTACACCTAGCATACTTACATACTCATTCTAGGCATTTACATACATATACATGCAACATATCATTTCCAGACACTCTTGCACACTAACACAATTAACAACTCATATTACATCAATTCACATACCTAAACCTTTAAAATCCTCTATTCCACCTCATAAAGGCTTGCTTCACTTCTCTCATTCAATATTCTTCTCTTTGCCTACAAATATACGCCATTTAGTGTTTGAAAAATTCTAAAAATACCTACATAACTCTAAATCAAAAACTATCTACATGGTTAATAATGGCTTACTTAGGGCTACTTAAACTAAAAATAAAAATTAAGGAAAAAACACTTTTATTCACTTTAGGCACTATTCATTAAGTGCTTATATCTCTCATTCTAGGAACTTTCTTCATATTCTATCAGTGGGAGGAGCTTCAGGAGATCATGGAGGCAAATATTGATGGATTTGGTTTAGTATTATGGGAGAAATGAAGAAAAAAATAAGGGAGGAGAGATAACAAGAATGGCATCGACCAAAGGAAGAAGAAGGGAGGTGGAGGGTGGGTTACCACATTTTGCACCCCCACATGTGTCCCACCTTTCATGTTAAACATGTGGATGGCTCGGATCGTGGCATATGTCAATTCGATGGTCTATTTTAATCCAATTTTCTTTTTAAGATTCACAAAATTCAAAATAATTTTTCTAAGCCTCCAAAAATCATACTTTTAGTGCCAAAAATTCTCGATAATGCCCATTAAGGGCCTTTTAAAATCTTAGGTCAAAACTCCAAAGGGAACTAGGTCAACTATTCATCGTGTAATTAAGAAATTTTGAGTAAATATCAAATGACCTAAGAAAATTAAAAATCCTTCACTAATAGATTCTTTGAAATTTTTAACCTTCATGGTATGCAATTTTTAGGTCCATCCGAGCACATCTTGGGACTTTCCTAGCATAGTGCCAACTAAAGTTACTATTCACTAGTCCTCAGCCTGAAATGATTTATTGCTTCTACTAAAAGTTTTAATTATTTCATTTTCATCATTTTTAGGCCCATTAAAGTTTTATGTCTAGTATTCCCCCTTAGCCATTATAAGGTGCCTCGATCTCCGAGAGACACCATTCTTGTCTCGGGAACTACTGTTCATGAAACATAATTTTTCGGGTGTTACAATTCTTTCATTTTTTAAGAAATTTCATCCTCAAAATTTATCTAGTGAAAATAGGTGAGGATACTGCGCCTTTATCTGCTCTTCACTTTCTTAAATAGTGTCTTTAGTCTTGTGGTGCCTCCATAGAACTTTCACTAACGGTACGGACTTGTTTCTTAGCTCTTTGACTTCTCTGGCTAATATCTGCACTGTTTCTTCTTCAAAAGTTAGATCTGGCTATACTTGGATCTCCTCAGTAGGCATCACATATGAAGGATCAGATTTATACTGCCTCAACATTGAGACATGGAACACATCATGTTTCAATTTCGATGGCAGAGCCAATCAATAAGCAATCGATCTTATATGTTTTATAATCTTATATAGGCCCATGAATCTGGGGCTCAACTTTCCTTTCTTGCTAAATCATAGCATCTTTTTCCATGGTAACACCTTTAAGAATACTTTCTCTCCAATCTCATATTCTATGTCCTTCTTTTTCAGGTCAGCATACAATTTTTATCGACTAATGCTGCTTTTTACTTTTCTTCAATGATTCTGACTTTGTCCTTAGCATCTCTGATTAAATTAGGCCCTATAAGCTTGTTTTCACCTACTTTGCTCCAACAGAGTAGAGTCTTAGACCTTTTACCATATAATGACTCATAAGGAGCCATGCCTAAACTTGCTTGATAACTATTGTTATAGGCAAATTTTGCCAAAAAGTTGATACTGATCCCAGCTCCCTTTAAATTCAATGGCACAACTATGCAACATGTCTTCCAACACTTGTATAACTTGCCTTATTGTCCATTTATCTATAGGTGGAAAGTTGTACTAAAAGTTAGACAAGTACCTAAAGCTTATTGCAACTTCTTCTAAAATTTGGAAGTGAATCGAAGGTCTCGATTAGAAATAATGGCTAGTGGCACCTCATGCAACCTCACGATCTCGTCTATGTATAACTGTGCCAATTTCTCTAAGGAGTTGTCCATTTTAACTAGGATGAAGTGAACTGTCTTAGTCAACTTATCTACAATCACCCAGACTACATCACATTTACTCCTAGTCATAGGTAATCCCATCACAAAATCCATGGTGATCTTCTCCCACTTATATTTCAGGATTTCTATTGGGTGTAGTAATCTAAAAGGAACTTGATGTTTTGCTTTCACTTGTTGACATGTGAGGCATCGAGCTATATAATTTGCCACATCTCATTTCATTCCTAGCCACCAATAATGGGATTTTAGATCATGATACATCTTCATGCATTTCGGATACATGGAGTTAAGAGTATCATGTGCTTTTCTCAAGATCTGAGTCTTCATCTCTTCTACCTCAGGTACACTCAACTTGTCATAGAAATGCATGCATCTATCTATCTTGATCTTAAATTCTATAGTCATCCCCTATTTGACTTTACCTATTATCTGTATTAGGTGATCATCTTGCACTTGTGCTTTTTATGCTTGTTGCTTAAGGTCAGGTTTCACCTATAGTTCAACTAAAATTGTATCACCCTCAGCATACTGCATTCTAGCATTTAGAGCTCTTATGGTTGCTATCAATTTTTGACTCAACGCATCGGTAACTACATTAGCTTTTCCTGGATGGTAATCTATCAGACAATTGTCGTCCTTTATCAATTGCATCTAACATCGCTATCTCAGGTTTAACTCTTTTTATGTAGGGAGATATTTCAAACTTTTTATGGTCGATATAGATGTAACGTCTAGACTTTTAATGCAAATACTCTGGCAGCCAATTCTAGATCATGTGTTGGGTAGTTCCATTCATGTAGCTTCAATTGCCTTGAAGCATAAGCCATCACTTTTCCTTCTTATATCAGAACACATCCAAGCCCATTGCATGAAGCATCGCTGTAGATCACAAAGTCTTTCCCTTGCTCAAGTTGAGTAAGGATAGGTGCTTCTATTAACATTGCTTTCAACTTATCAAAGCTCACCTGGCTTTTGTCATTCTTGCTCTCTTTTTGGCCTCTATTAGGTGCTGAAGATGAGGCATGGAATTGAGTAACCTTTACTTATCAATTAAGGCACTCCTTATATTAGTGATCTTTAGATCCATAGATAAATCACTGTTATCATCTTGTCTACCAACATAGTCCACAATATTTCTTATTGCACGTCCTATACATTGGAAGTGTGCTCCTCACTATAGATATTAGAGCACTAGTAGCCTACTGTAGAGGTTAAGACCTGGATTGAGGTGTCTAACCTGACCTCTAAGTCTGGCTCTGCTTTTAAGACTATTGTGAAGCCTGAGTGCCCTTTTACTTCTTACCTGCATTAGGTGCTGAGCTAGTCTATCTTGTAGTGAAAGGCCTTTTCTTCTAGAAGATTTCCCTTTTTTCCTTCACCATTTCCTCCATTGCATATGCTGTTGACACTAGATAAAAGAATTCTCAAATCTTAGTGGTAGATATTTGTATCTTTAGTTCAACATTGAGGCCTTTTTCAAACCTCTTACAACATTCCTCCTCGATGGGTACAAACTTTTTTGCATATTTGTTAAGTGGGTGAAGTCCTTTTCATACTCTAATACTGATTGCTACCCCTACTTTAGATCTAGAAACTCATGTCTCCTCTTATCCAGGTAGGTCTCGGATATGTATCTCTTTCTAAACTCCTGGAGGAAGAAATCCTATGTGAGATCTGCTATTGCCTTCCTTTTTCGAGTGGTGTCCCACTAGTGAAAGGCTTCTTCCTAAAGGAGGGAAGTGGCACACTTCAAGTTCTATTATGGAGTACACTCTAACCGCTCCAAAATTCTAATCATCGCTCTAGCCAAAACTCAACCCTAGCAGCATAACCCTAGCTATTCCTATAAAGTCCATAGCACCCATCTTCTTCACCCTCTCTAAATACGTCTTCTATAATGCTGCAGCCTGTGGGGTTTGTGCTGAGGTTGGCAGTGGTGGTGGAGTTGCTACTGCAGTGGTATGCCGCATTGTTTACATCCCTTATGTTTTCCTTGGACCAATCAAATCAAAATAGTCGAAGACTTGACCTAAGCCTCACTCTTTGAGTCTCAAAAGATGAGAAGGAAGCTAAAGGAATCTAGGACCACTCCTATTTGATTAGCCTAGGAGGAGTGAGTTGAGCACCACAAGGTAGGAGTCGCCAACTGACCCAAGTTGAGAAATAACTTATAGGACCAAAACCAGAGTAGTTCGGAACCCTACTCTTATTTATACCTTAAATTAATACAAAAATTTAGCTTGAATTTCTAATATTATTCCTTTTCTCAAGCGACATTTTACAATTAAAGTAAATCAAGTAATCACGTATGCGAATTTACAAATATATAAAAAATATTGCACAAATAAATTATCACATTTAACTGGTAGATGGATAAAGTAAAAAGAAAGATAAAAGCAGTAAAAATGACAAAAATAATATTTTTGGATGCGAAGAAAAAATAGACGGACAGACAGATATAAAATAAAAATGGACAGTCACACAAATATAAAAATATTAGCCAAATAAATTATTATATCTAACTGGTAGATGGATAAAGCGGAAAGAAAAATGAAAACAGTAGAAAAATGGGTCAGTTGACACACCGAGTAGATTTTCCTTCAGAAAAGATCTTGATCGGATCGAAAAACTATGCTTGAATCTTCAGAAAATCCAAAAAAATGGTGTTGAAAGAGTTTTTTTTTGTGCCTTTTTTGGTGTATTTTCTCTCTTTAAAAATTTCCTCTCGCTTCAAAATGACTAACCTTGCCAAGGAAAAATCCATTTGGCTTTTATACATGCTTCTCAAGGTTAAAAACGGCCGTTTTCAGCTCAAAATGGCCAAAACGGTCGTTTCCTTTGCGAAAATGGCTTGTTTTGGCCTAAACAGCCAAAACGGGCATTTTGGTGATCAAAACGGCTGTTTTGGGCCCAGAGCGGCCGTTTCCTTTATAGAAATAGCCCGTTTTAAGCCAAGTCGGCCGTTCCCTTGGCGAAAATGGCCCGTTCTTCCCAAAATTGCCTTTTTGACACTTTTTTTAAGGAAAATTTTGAGATCTTCGATTCAAATATAAAAAATCCCTTTTATTAGGATTTTTGTCCTTTTCATCATCATTAGGCAAATCGAACATAGGAGCCCTAGAGACCTAGTGTCTACAGTTGCCCCTAACTTTGGGGAGACATGTCCCTCGTGGGGCGATCTTTTCATACGAATCGTCGTAATCAGAGTTAAAGAGGCTTAGGCCGTGTTGGAGCCATTACATTCATAGTTGATTTAGTTCAAGCACTATTGTAAGATATTGCACTTGAACTCGGGCAGTGCTGTGAGTTGTTGCACCTAAAGATAACTTAGTTCAAACAGTGCTGTGATACATTGCACTTGAAATCGGATAGTGCTGTGAGACGTTGCACCTGAAGATAACTTAGTTCAGCAGTGCTATGAGACATTACACCTGGACTTAGGTAGTGCTATGAGACATTGCACCTAAAGATAATTTGGTCCAGGTAGTGCTGTGAGACATTGCACCTAAACTCGGGCAGTGCTGTGAGATGTTGCACCTAAAGATGACTTGGTTCAAGTAGTGCTATGAGATGTTGCACCTAAAAATTTCTTGAAAAGACACATTTGTGAGGTTGCCTAGAAAATTTAGGTTGCCCCCTATCTGGAAAAGACAAAGTAAAACATGTTAGTTCATCAGAGGTTGTTTACAACATGGATGCATGTTGTGTGTGTGAGTGCATTTTTTGAATTCATGTCATGATTTTAAAAATTATAATTTTATACTTTTTTATTGTTGTTCTTTTTTTTATTTATTTTATCTATCTCCTTATTTTATTTTTTTATTTATTATTCATTGTCATTATTTATCAGGTATTTTATTATTTTATTACTTTGTCCATGTTTCGCCAAGAAAATAAAAGTAATGAACAAAAAATGTCAATTTTATAAATGAAAACTTTTTTAGTACAAAATCTTTGTGTCCTTAACTAATATGTACAGACAAGTACAATAAAATAAAACAAAGCAAAGATAAAGTAAAGGCTAAAGAGCTAGAGGCTGTCTCTAGTCTCTCAGCATTTGAAGCTCTACCTCCATCACCTCTAGCCTCTGGGCGGTCCGATGTTTGGACTCCTCGATCCTCATGCTCAAGTCGGCGTGGGTGCGCTGGAACTATTCCATCATCCAAGTCTTCAGGTCTTGGAAAAGAGACTCGAGCGATGGTAGAGGTGGCGTTGAAGAAGATGGACTTGCCTTGTCAGTCCGCTGCCTCTAAGCTGGCCTCTCAAGAGTCAAGTCTATCCCTAAAAGCTCCTCAAGGTCTAATGCAAACTAATTATCCTCACCTAGCTACTCCTCTACCTGTTGATCCAACTCAGCATCTATTAGCAACCTGTAGCCTGTCGGTGCTTGGGGATTGACCTTTGCGATCCTAATGATGACATAAGTGTAATGATCGACCTATAGTTGCTATCGAAGAGACTCACCAAGGTGCTACTTTGGGATGCTTAGCCCAAGTAATATGGTGGTGACAACTCCTCTGAAGATGATCCCTTTGCTAGAGGATTGACTGGCATGGTGCAGATGCTCAAGGATAGTCTAGGTCGGGTTAAATCGGACACTGTGCTCTATAGCCTAGGGCCATATAACTTGGTCCAGTTCAACTAACTAGAGCTGCCAACACGTCTAAGGTAGTTGAGAGTTAAGACTCAGTGTAGGCAGCAGTGGAATGGGTCTCTGATAGCGGATGCCTTGGTCCGACTAGCATTGTAAATGGTGCCAAGCTAACCAATAGACCCCCAGTGTTTATCCAGCCTCTCGGGGACCTCTGTGTCCTTATCTGTGGGTAGACGCGTAGCTCAGTAAATTGCAAAACGAAGACATTGAACCTGTTCCCTAACACAACGAAGTGGATAGCGGATGTGTCGTCTAGTCAGGCCTATCAAAATCAAAAAGTGCTGAGGAATTCTAGCATGATGGTCAGATAGTGGTGCACTGTAGCAAGTAGAACTCCTACCATCCCCCCTGGGTGAGCAACTAATCCACTCGGTCTAAGATACCTAGATCTCGCAGTGTCTGGGTGCACATATATTGGCTTCCAATTTGAGTGTTGGTGGCCAAGCGTCTGTATCACTC
>CANXYI012062198.1:0-11619 GCA_948208565.1 Hura crepitans
TATATATATATATATATGTGTGTGTGTGTGTGTGTGTGTGTGTGTGTGTAGGTATGTATGTATGTATGTATATATGTATGTGTATAAGCATAGAAAACATATATAAGAAATACCTATAAGTAAGAGAATGACATATACGTATATGATACTTATATATAAGTAGAAAAAAAGACTAGAAAATGAGTTTATAAATGGAACTGCTAAATAGGTAGATGTTTAATAATCAAAACTTCAATATAAGACACACACACACACATATAGAATAATGAAATATGATAGAAAAAAATGTAAAGTAATAAGTCAATTTCATTCGTGGTCATTGGCAATGGCACAAGGTATAAGTATTATAATTTATATATAAGATACATAAAGAATTGTTTAAATAACATGTAAAGAGACAAAAGACAAGAACACAGATGAACATAAATAGGCAAATAAAGATTCACAAGTAATAGACGATACATATTAAAAGATAGTAACCATAGTCATGTGTACAAGATATAATTAAATAAAAGGGGAATTAATTATGATACTCAACTAAAACTATTAAAAATGAGTATAAATAGTACATTAGATAATTCATAGTTTAAGAATACATCATTGATTAATCTCACTCAGCTCATCAATTTTCTTGTCAATGCGTAGGTTATAGATAGGTCTAAGCAAAGCAACGGATCAAAACCCAGTAACATTAGAAGTTCAAGAGATAAATAGGTAAAAGAAACCTATTATAAGCATTTTGGTGTGACTACTACAATCTTATATGCATAGCATACATGTGTTATGTGATATGTGTGTGTGTTTGTGTATATGTATATGATATCAACACAATTGATCAATTTAAAATTAATTTATTAGTAATTACTGACATCAAATGCAATATATGTTCATGCAACTGCCATAAAACTAATTAATTCATATACAATCAATTTTAGGCATTTAAAACATTCAAATTAACTTCATAATTATCGAATAATTATGAACTAATATGTCTAGAATTGAAAAGAAGTAAAATCAAAATTTGACACCTATAATGAACCTTAGTTAGTTTTATAGGTGCTATCAACAACTAAAATTGTATTCAAATAATTCTTTTAATTATCAAATAAAATCCAATTTTATTAATTAGCTCTTATAGAATTATATATTAGGGATGAGACAATTATGTTTGGAGTTGCCACCTAGCTCTACACCAAGACCTTCTAATCTTTTACCTAAAAAAGGTTCGAAACTAGATCTTATTTATGCCCTTATAATATACATTTCTATATTCTAACAATTGTGAGTCCTATATCATACAAGCAAGCAAAACAATTTAAACCATTCATGTCATCTTTGCACATAATGAAAGAAAGTAGAGCGATAATTAAAATATACAACAAATCATAAATGTATGTGATACAATACATCCACAAATCAGGTTATTCATTTAATTATTTAATGACTTGATAATTACCTATAATTCTATAGGAATTAGCGGTAACTGCCCAACTCTCATCTCTAGGAGATTTACCTTTTTTAAAATATACCTTTTTATTATGACTTTTATTAAGGAAAATTAAAACTGTTTTATTATGAAAACACTAATTAATTATGTAGAAAAATCCTTGATATGAAGTTAAGCTTTCGCATGTAAAACGAGTTAATTAAACTACCTATTATATCCCTAAAATAATGAAAGAAATAAAAGGCACAAAACTATAATGAATAAATAAAAGATATACAAATAGTCTCGTTTCTACATTGACTAGTCTATACGAACTACATATAGTCCTTGGCATATGTCCGTGTGGATGGCTAGTAAATGTTGCACTTAGTCCATCTAGACCTATCTCCGATGTAAGACTCTGACTTGCATTTACTCAAAAAAATAATTAGAATCACAATAAATGGTCCCAAAAGGATTGTAAAACACATTTATGTTATCATGGATACAAAAACAACATATATAATCCTCAAACATGCAACAGAAATCTCTAAGAGCAGCTATCAAAAGAATATACAAAACAACCCATCACCTAACATTTTACAAGTCCACATAGATGCTAATTGGGTATATAAATAAGAATAAGATGTTCTCATGTACCATGATTCCCCGTGAAAGGAGGTTCGTGCAGATCTTATATATGACATATAATAAAAAATATAAATAAGGATTTCCTAGCATTTAAAAGTACTTCTTATGGTAGAATAGCTATGGTATATGTAAGGAATACATATATGAATAACGATAACACATGTATGAATGATTATTAATAAAGAGATGATATGATAATGGTAAAGAAAATTATTTACTACATTCACACTTATGCTGACCTATTTTGGTTACATGCCAAATATGTCTGTGCGGACTATAATTCATTACGACAGAGAGCCCATACGGACTTACTCCAATTATAGAACCCTATCTAAGGTGATAATCATCATGACTAAGACTTGACAATATAATGCTTTTCACATTAATTACACATAATTAACATATTATTAACCATTAATATTGATGAAACATGCATAATTGATCATAGAATAAATAGCAAACAAGATTTGCAAGATCAACATCAAACATACATTTATGCAAACTACCAATTACTATTACAAGACATGAAAGAGGTCCATGTGAACTTGACATCCTTATGAAAGAAGGACTGTGTGGACTTTTATTGTAAGGTATTATGCATAATTTAATTTAGAATGCTAAATTACATTCACATGCATAGAGGACTATCATCTCACTCCTATAATTGATATGGGGATCATAAACGATCATCTCACTAGATCAATTAATCCTCATATATCATTAAAAGTCAAAAAGAAGATGAAATTATGTAATGGAAGTGAAGACCTTAGAACTTACCTTGATAGTGGCACCAAGTAGCAAGACAAAAGGTAGAGTTTTTAGAAAAAAAATAATATTTAGTAAATGTATTAAGACTAGTAAATTAAATCTTACATTGGAGTTTACTCCTTAAACTGTCAATAGTTTGGGATTTTTTCTCTTTCCATCTTTTAAGGATGAGTAGGGTATTTATAAGGTCTTGGAGAGATTCTCTAATCCTGATGTAAAGGAGTTATTTTCAAATTAGAAATTAAAGTCCTATTTAAAATACTAATTTTTTGGAAATGTTGTCGGAATAAGGTCCATGTGGATTAGGCCTTATGGAATTAGGTTCGTGCAAACTTGGGCTTTGGGTCTCTTAGATGGATCATGATCCATGAGACTTTTTGGTCCGAATAGAGACATTAGAGTGAGCTTGCTACGAATTGGTTTTTGATGGGGTTTGCTATTATTTGGTACGTGTGGACCAGGCTTTGGGCTTCTTCTCTTGCTACTTGGACCTAACTATGGTTATCATCATTAGTCCCAAAATTAGAGTGTTTATAGCTCTCAATCCCTTAAGAACCTAGAATAATTTAAGTTTGAAAAATTAAAGAAAACCTTCGAAATAATTTGCCTTAGTTCAACCATTTTCTACAATGAAAATATAGTTTGAAAATTATGTTCAAAGAATTTTTAAAATTACCCAAAAAATTAAATTTTATTGGCTAGCTCTAGAATTAAATTTAAGTCCCTTAGAAAGTTAAAAAAATAATTTGTGGCTAGAATAATTAAAAAATTAGACTGAACAAAAATTTCCAAAATTACTCGATAGATGTTGTTAGAATTTAAATTTGTTGTTCAATTAATTCTTTCAATTATCAAATAAAATCTAATTTTATTGATTATCTTTAGATTTAAAACATAGGTTCTTAAGGACCCAAAAACAAATTTTAGGGCTAAAACTAGTTAAAGAACCAATCTAACCAAACAATGACTTCCAAACCAACTAATATAACAAATTTTAACAATTTTGGTTCCTTTAAGCATATAGAATCCCAAAAATTCACAAAACTCCAATTAGGTTTAATCCATTTATAATTGATAGAAAAAGAATAAAATTGAAAAAGCATACATAAAATTCAAGCTAAAATTTTGAAATTTAGTTATGGGATACTGATAAATTATGATAACTTTCAACTTTTCGATAGACTTTGACTCTGATACCATTATTGATTTCCATAGACTCATGCATAGCAGAAATTAAAGATGTATAAAACCCCAGAAAGGGTAAAAATGTTGAAAATTAAAACAAAAATTTAAAGAAGTCACACAATAAGAATTTACCGTAAATTTTCTACGCGATTCTAATTTGCAACTTTTCATCTTACTGGTTGTAGCAAAATGATCTAAAATAGAATACCACCAAAGTAAAATTCAAAGAAAACTTTACAAGAGGTGCATCGGTAAATTTTATTTCTAGGTGCTAAAGAGAAATAAAATTCAATAAGAAAAAAAGGGGAGATGCTAAAAAGGAGTTGAATTTGCGACAAAAATAAAGAGTTTTTCTCTATATCAAAAGCCAACTTATTAGAATGATTTTAAAGGGTTTTTATACCCTTTTTCATTCACCACTAGATCAAATTATCTAGCCTTTAAATCCTAAAAGGTTGAAGAAAAAATGGACTTTTAATTAATTAAGTAAAAGGCCCAATTTTGGGCTAGTTACTTAAAACACTTAATTAATCCTTGATTAATGTTTTAAGTTTTTTTATTGGGATCTATGCCCAATAAGCCTTCCTTTTTATTTCTTGTTATTTAATGGCAACTAATACAATTAGATGCTCTATTTTTTTGCCGTAATAATTTGCTCCTATTGGTGTGTAACCCTTTTAGCTTTTAAAGCAAGCTGACATAATAGCAATGAATCAGAATCCTAGTAGAACTAAGATTCTGTGATTTAATTGAATTAAATCATTATTAAATTCCATCAATAAATTCACTTTTATAAAAGTCATCAAAGGCTTCTAGCTCAGCATGATAACTATCTAAGTGTTAGAAAGTCAAGTGGTTTGACTTAACCCTTCCATATTCAGTTATCATGCAACAAACTCTTTTCACCATCTTATATTTCATTCAAGTTTGAGTATGGACTTATGTCAACTCAATGATTAATTATGTCTAATTAAGCTCTAAACATATTCTGATGACATTTATCTTTATTCCTAAAATGCCCTTTCAAATCCCATTCACATTACATTGCACTCTGGTTAGAGATTTTGAATAAAGATAATCACTTAAAACTATGAGATAACCTCCCCTTAAATGAAATAGAGTGGTGAATCCTTTATTGATCACACAACTACCTATAAGTACCTCATGCTATTCCTAACCTCCTAGCTATACATACCATGTAATTAGAGGTAAAAGCACTAGAGTTAAAGTATATCACTTGATAATTAAGACAGTTAAGGCAATCACCTAGATTTTTACGTATCTATTGCTCTTGGATCTAAATTTTGATTCGACCCTATAAGCTCGCGGTGAGACATGAATTAGAGAAAAATGGGGAATGTATTGGTAGAGGAGGGTCATCAATATAGTACTTGAGAAGGTAAAAAAGATGACATTCAACATGCAATTGAAGCATCAAGATTTAAAGTACTGGAGGTATAAAGCTAGCACCCAAAAAAAGTTAGCTATTAATTTTAGAAGCTCCATTAACCTCCCATAACATGAGCTTTAAGCCATATCCCTCCAAGTTCAAAGTTTGAAGAACTCTATGAGCTTTAAAACATATCATGCTATGATGAGAAGAACTCTACAAACTACACATTTAGTTTCAAGCATGAAAAGGTGGACAAGTAGAATTCCAAAAAAGAAGCTCGATAAGTTAAAAACTTATAACAACAGCCTAGGCAAAAATTAGAGCATACCTAGCTAGATAAAAAACTCACAAAGGGAACTCTAGGAAAAAGTTATAGGTTAAGAGAAAATATTTAGTTGGAAAATCTTTAGACTAGCTAATAACAAGAGTACCACTTTGTGCAATCTCTTATATTTGCATGCTCTATCATTTGGTCAACGTAATCATTAATTCTCCAGCCACATGTGTTTAAATGTTCTGCCCAATAAATAAATGTTATGCTTAAAGCCTAGGTCTCTTAACAACATTTCTTCCCTTAGTTTACTTATCACTCCAAACCTAACATATTTTTCTACTCCTTCACTTTCCTACAATGAGCCTAAAAAAAGGGTGAATTCAATAGAAAAATCTTATGTTTTAATATACATTAGCTCATGCATTCGATTCATCTAAGGTAGACATATATTTAGTTGTACATTTGTACACACATATACATCTAAAAAAGTAAGGTACAGACATGTCATCACATGCATCATTCATTCATTCATTCATCTATGAAAAGTTAGGTGTACACATGCATCATTAATCTATTCATCTATAAAAATTTAGGTGCACACATGCATTGTTCATTCATTCATTTAGGAAAATTAAGGTATAAACATGTCACCACATTCATTTAGGAAAAGTAAGATTCATCATTCGTTCATTTAGAAAGAATTAGGTGCAAACATATGTGTTAACACAATTATTAATTTGGTATAAATATGTATAAGTATAAGCACACCTATCATTCATACATGTTCATTCCACCTTTACATTAGTTACATACAACATGCACACATACAAAAAGCATATGACATATAGACATGCGCATTTCACTCATACATTAATATGCACACATGTACATGAACATGTATACCATTCACTAGATATACGCATTCAACTCATATAGGTCTTAAAATCCATTATCAGTGACCATATAAACACATATACATGCACGTTAATACATTTATCATGTATAAAACATACATGCTTAGCCATGCATTTGTTTCACAAATACACTTATACATATACATATGTCTAGATAAAATTAGATATAAGCATGCATGAATATTGAGCTTATGCATTAGTCATAGGAATTATGATACCTTTAGTCATACACTCGTTTACACACACACGTACACATGTATAAATAGGCATAATAATGCACAAAATGCTTGCATAAATGTACATTTGCACATGAACATATATTGTAACATCACACATTCGGCATTATAGGAATATGCACATATACACATAGGCACAACATGCACACACATGCATACATGATAGCTCACATACATTGATCACATAGTCAGTCAGTCATTTGCTTATTGGATATACACATGCAGCTTCCATAGTCATACATCATAAATACCAAATACATCACTAATGTTGTATATACATATATACATTCACACATGAGCATTCGTACATATATGCATACCTATATATACATGTGTTCAATGTACCTTGCACATAATTAGAAGCTTCATAATCATCAACACACTTACACAACCATACACACACGCATAGATATATGAAATAGCATAGATTACATATGTAGGCATAAGCATTTACAATGAATGTGCACTAAACACAAATACATATTAGCATGCATGAACCATTGAGTCATTTTAAAAGCAAACTTCTTAATCAATTCTCTAAGCAATTCCTCAATAGATTTGTAATAAACAAAGGCCAAGTTATGTACCACAAACCCACTATGCTAAACTGGTATGTATCATAAACCCACTATGCTAAACTGATATTAACTCTTATAATTTTCAATGAGAAGCCAATCTACCATTAGGGTTCAGTGACAAGCTAATCCACTATTAAGATTCAACCACGAGCCAATCTACCATCAAGGTTAAGTGACAAGCCAATCCCTTAATAGGATTTAGTGACAAGCCAATCTTCTAATAGGGTCTAATGACAAGCCAATCTGCCATTAGGCTTTAAAAACAAGCTAATTCATCAACAAGATTCAAGGATAAGCTAATCCACCATTAGGGTTCAATGGCAAAGCCAATACGCTATCAAGGTTTAGTGACAAGCCAATCTACCAATAGAGTTCAGCCATAAGCCAATCCAATTTCTTTCCACCTGGTCAAAAATTGTTAATTGAAAAACCTTAGAAGCGATCAAGTTTTCTCTACTTGGTTAAACCTCTATATTCGTATTTGATGTAGCTTATCTTTAGATTTGATGTTTTGGATTTATTGAGGGCAAATAGGCAATGTATTTTGTGTAATTTATCTTTACCTAGAGGTAAGAAAGCATCCATATTCAATGTAGCTTATCTTTAGATTTGATGTTTTGGATTTTTAGATGGTAAATAGGTATATGTATTCGGTGTAGTTTATCTTCACCTAGAGGTGAGTAGGCATCCATATTCAATATAGCTTATCTTTAATTATTTAGATTTTTTAAAGTGAGGTTGCACTCAAATATAGTAGATTTTCACTTCACCCCGATGGCAAATAGGCACGCATATTCAGTGTAGTTTATTTTAGATTTGAAGAGGTTTTCACTTCATCTAGGGAAAGTAGGCTTGCTTCTTTGATGTAGCTTCTCTCTAGATAAAGCCTTAGGTGAGTATCTCTAACTATTTTTGCTACTTTGATGTGCACTATTATACATGTTTCATAGCATACACCAAAGTGAGGGCAACTATAAGCACTTGGATTTTTAGGTATCTATTACTCTTGGGTGTAAATTTTGATGCAATCTAATAAGCTCATAGTGCAACCTAAATTAGAGGAAAAATAGAGATCTGTGTTGGTAACGGAGGCTTAGGCCCCTATCCAAACACTGATCCTGATAGAGGGTGCGGAGGCTTTATAGACCCATTAATTTTGGGGCCTACGATGATAGTCAGAGATAAGCCCAGGCAATAATATGAAGTAACTTAAACCTAGTCCGCATAAACTAACAAGATAGCTGGCCTGCATAGACCTACTAGCCTAAGGTTCGCATAAACCAGCAAACAGCCAACCTAAACAAATTGAGCCTATGGTTCGCCTAAACTAGCAAAGTCTAAGATCTGTACGAATCTCTTTCCATACAACGTCTGTATAAACCTCATTTCAAAAAGCATCCAAAAAATTAGTCTTCTTATTTGGACTCTGTTTCTTAATTTGATGCGCTTTCTTATTTAGCTGAATGGGAAAGCCTTACCAGAACCATATAAATACCACTTTCATTAACCTATTTTGTTATCACCAACTATTAATAATTAACTAGAGAAAGCTCTAGTATAGAAATGATTGTACTAGTCCAAACCATTACTAAACAAATTAATTCTCTTTAAACCATAACTTTTATCTTATTGCTTGGATATTTATCATAAGGTAAGATCCCAAGCCAAATTTCTTGTTATTTTCATTACTTTTCTTTATATTATTCCTTAACTAAAGATCTCTCATGAATAATTAACATGTGAGACAATTTTTTGTAATCCCCACGACAATTATAGAAGTAGGTTAACGTTTATAAATTATTTTATTCATGTTTTAGTCATTCATATAAAAATTGTAATTGTACTTACTTTTTGAAATTGATGACTAATCCGTATGGACCTCCTTTAATGGGGATTTATAGACTAACTATTTTATGTAACCAATTTTCTGTTGTCCATATGGACTAATTTTTTGTTAAAACATTTATGTGTTATTTTAGTTATTGCTCATTCTAATGATGATATTGATTATAATAATGACCTTTATTAATAATTGGTTAATAGTTATGATCAATCATAAGTCATCTATGATCACTGCTACTTTATGATTCTATGAATTTATTTGGTCCTTATGGACCACTTTTTGTTATTCTAATAATTTTATTTGAGTTGTGTAAGTTTGGTTATCCATAATGGATATGAGGTAATCACAGACCAACTTAAGAAGCCCATATAGTCCATACGGACTTAATGGTGCTGAGGCAAAGAAAAATATGTATTTTATGAATCTTTGTTTTGGTTTTGTACCTTTAATTCTTTCATGTATTTTGGGTTGTAATAAGTAGCTTAATTATCCTATTTTACATGTAAAAATCTAACCTCACAACAATGATATTTGTATATAATCAATTGGTATTTTCATAATAAAATGATTTTGATTTTTTTAATAAAAGTTATAACAAAAATGTATTTTAAAAATGGCTAATCTTCTAGAGATGAGAGTTGAACAATTGCCTCTAATTCCTATCATGGGTACTTGTCAAGTCACAATCAATTAATGAATGTATAATTTATATATTTATGCTTTGTCATATATTTTGATTATTGCAATTTATTTTTCATTGAGTGCAAAGGTGGCATGTATGCTTTCAATTATTTTGCTTGCTTGCATGATAAGGATTAATAAACATCAGAATATAAAAAAGAAAGGTATATTATCGAAGCATAAATAAGATATGATTTTGTTTGGCCTAAAGATTAATAGGTCCTATATAGAGCTAGTCGGCAACTCTAAACATAACCACCTCGTCTCCGGTAAATCTATAGTTAGTGAGTTCAAGTCTAAGGATATTTGCAAAATTGATACAATGAGATCTTTATTCATTGACATAGATTATTTATACATATGAATGATTTCATTAATGGTCCCAAATGTAGTTTTCTAAATAAGCATCCACATGAATTGTGAGCACCTTTTGCTCACATCGTATGAGAACCACTGCTTGACCTGGTCAAAAAGTATAATATATGCTAGTTTATCCATATTAACAATGTCTCATCTTGTAATACTATGACTAAAGGTAATTTGGGTATTATCCCAATCATATACAATAAGCATCTCACATTATAAATTACTTCATAATTACTTTTGTATTATGATTATACCAAGGACTTTATTACGCAGTTTAAGATTAAAATCAAACAAATGAATGAACATAATCACTATGCAATAAAGAAATGGCATATATGATGTTTACATATTACAAGAAATATCCCTATTATTGATGCTCTAAGGCATACAACTAATAATAAATTATCTATATCAATGAGAGGATCTCATCATATTAGTTATAGTGATATCTTTAGACTTGAGCTCACTATCTTAAGTATCTGGTGTTATAATTTGACTCTAATACTTTTACTTTGCCATGATGTTTACATAGCTACAAGGTTGGGTATAACATGAGGTATTTGAAGGTAGTTAAGTGATCAATAAAGAATTCACTATCCTAGATCATTTTAAAGGGGACTTTATCTCACAATTCTAGTTGATTATCTTTATTTAGAATTCTCTAGCTAGAATAAAATGCAAGTGTGATTTGGATTGGCAAGGGTATTTTGAGAATAAAGATAAATGTCATTAGAATAACATACTCAAGGCTTAAATACACATACTTAATTAAGCATTGAGTTAACAAAAGTCCATACTTAAACCTAGATGAGATAAAGAATGGTAAAAAGAGTTTGTTGTATAGTAACTGGATATATAAAGGTTAAGTCAATCCACTTGACTTTTTGACACTTAGGTAGATCATTCATGTCTAGATGCCTCTAATGACTTGTATAATAGTGAATTTATTAATGGGATATTAATAGTGATTCAATGGGATTAAATCATAGAGTCTTAGTTCAAGTAAGACTTTGGTTCACTATTAAATTGCCAACATGCTTTGAAATCCCATAAAGTCACATATTTATAGGAGCCAATTAATAAAGTAAAAATAAAGAGTATTTAATGATATTGGATGTCTATTAAATTGGGAAAAATAAAGAGAGAAGGCTTATTAGGCTTAGAGCCTAAAGAGAATGCTTAAAATTTTTATTATGATCGATTAAGTATTTTAAATAATTGGGTTTGGATTGGGCCTTTTTAATTAATTAATTAAAAGCCAAATTTTATTTAGCCTTTTAGAGGTTTTAATGGGCGAATAATTA
>CANXYI012062204.1:0-12085 GCA_948208565.1 Hura crepitans
CTATTTATCAATGGCTGCTTTTAATCTCTCTCTGATCACCTTGACCTTTTCTTTAGTATCTCTCAGTAAATCTGATCCAACGATCCTGCTTTTACCTACTTCACTCCAACACAGTGGTGTCCTATATTGGCGACCATATAATGCTTCATATGGTGCCATGCCTAAGCTTGCTTGATGTCTGTTATTGTAAGCAAATTCTGCTAAGGCTAAGTATTGATCCTAACCACCTTTAAATTCAATAGCACAGCTCCGTAACATATCCTCTAACACCTGTATGACTCTTTCTGATTGCCCATCTGTTTGTGGATGAAATGTTGTGCTATATGTTAGTTGTGTATCTAAGGCCTCATGTAATTTCTTCTAAAATCCAGATGTGAACCTCGGATCACGATCTGATATAATAGCTTTAGGCACTCCATGTAATCTCACAATCTCATCAATGTACAACTTCACTAACTTCTTTAGTGAGTAATCCATCCTCACTGGTATGAAATGTGTCATCTTCATCAGTCTATCTACAACCACCCATATAGCATCACATCAGTTCCTTATCATCGGCAATCCCGTCATGAAGTCCATAGTAACTTTTTTTCATTTCCATTATGGAATTGCAATAGGGTGTAGCAATCCAAAAGGAACTTGGTGCTCCACTTTCACTTGTTGACATGTCAAACACCTTGCTATGTATTTCGCAACCTCTTGCTTCATCCCTAGCCACCAATATTGAGATTTCAACCCCAAATACATTTTTGTACTGCCTGGGTGCATCAAATATGAAGCCTCATGAGCTTCTCTCAGTATCTGCAACCTTAAATCATCAACCTCTAGTACGCACAGCCTACCTTGATAATACAGACTTCCATCCTTTGCTATCTCAAAACCTACAGCCTTCCCCTTTTTGACTTTATCTATCGTCTATACCAAATGAGTATCTTTCACTTGTGCTTCTTTCAGTTGCTATCTAAAGTCCACTTTAACTTGTAACTCAGCCAATAGTGCACCATCCGATGTACACTGCACTTTGGCATGCATAGATCTCAATGCAACTATCATCTTTTGACTCAGCACATCAGCGACTATATTTGGTTTACCTGGATGATAGTCGATCAGGCAATCGTAATCCTTGATCAACTCCATCCACCTCCATTGCCTCAAGTTCAATTCTTTCTGCATAGGTAAATACTTCAGGCTCTTGTGATCTATGTAGATATAACATCATTCTCCATACAGGTAATGTCTCCACACCTTCAATGCAAAAACAATGGCTGCCAACTCCAAGTCATGTGTTGGATAATTTCTCTCATGAGGTTTCAACTGTCGGGATACATAGGCAATCACCTTTCCTTCCTACATCAACACACAACCAAGTCCGTTATGTGATGCATCACTGTAAATCACAAACTCCTTACCCTGCTCTGGTTGTGTCAAGATAGGAGCTTCTGTCAACATTTTCTTCAGCTTGTCAAAACTAGCCTGACACTTGTTATCCCACTCAAATTTCACATCTTTACAGATCAACCGTGTCAATGGAGATGCTATCATGGAGAACCCTTTCACAAACTTCCTGTAGTACCCTACCAATCCCAGAAAACTCTAGATTTCAGTCACATTTCTAGGTGGGTTCCACTCTAACACTACTTTCACCTTGCTTGGGTCCACTCTAATACCCTCGGCTGATGCAATGTGGCCTAAGAATGCCACTTCTCCAAGCCAGAATTCATACTTGCTGAACTTAGCATACAACTATTTCTCTCGCAATATCTGTAGCACAATCTGAAGGTGTTGCTCATGTTCTTTTGGTGTTCTAGAATACACCAAAATATCATCAATAAACACCACCACAAACTGATCTATGTACTGCTTGAACACCCTGTTCATCAAGTCTATGAACACTGCAGGGGCATTAGTGATCCTAAATGGCATCACTAAAAACTCATAATGTCTGTATTAGGTGTGGAAAGCAGTCTTCGGAATGTCACTCTCCTTAATCCACAATTGATGATACCCCGATCTCAAGTCAATCATTGAAAAGAAATTGGCACCTCTCAATTGATCAAAGAGATAATTAATTCTTGGTAGTGGATACTTATTCTTGACTGTCACCCGATTCAATTACCTATAGTCAATGCATAATTAGAGAGATCCATCCTTTTTCTTCACAAAGAGCACTAGAGCTCCCCATGGCAATACATTGGGCCTAATGAATCCCTTGTCTAGTAACTCTTGCAACTGTGTCTTTAACTCCTTCAACTCAGCTGGTGCCATCCAATAAAGAGTGATTGAGATTGGGTTTACACCCGAGTACATCTCAATCTTGAACTTCGACTCTCGATGTGGTGGCAACCTTGGCAAATCCTCAGGAAACACATTATGGAATTCTGATACTAATAGTATCTAGTCCAAATTAGGTGTCTGGACAATTGTATCTACCACTACAACTAGAAAAAGCTTCACACCCTTTCCTTATCAGTCTTTTAGATATCATGGCTGATATAACATTGTGCAGGGAGCCTCTATCACCTATAACAATCACCTCTCTACCATCTAGGGTCTAAAGACTCAACCTCTTCTTTTCATAATCTATCACTGCCTTATGCTCTAAGAGCCAATCCATACCCAATATCACATTAAATTCATTGAAGAGTAATTCAATCAAGTCAGCAGAGAATATCTAACCCTGAACCATTAGGGGATAGTGCCTATACACTGTACTCACAGTCACACTCTGGCCTATGAGGTTGCTTACTTGTATTTCTAAGTCTATATGCTCAGGTTCTAACTCCTTATCTCTAGCTTGTGCAGTACATATATATGAGTGTGTGGAGCCTGGATCTATCAAAGCTAGTACTGGAGAGTCAAGGGGAAAGAAAGTACTAGTGATGACATCAGGCACCTCTGCCTCCTCCTAGGCATAGGTAGCATATTGCCCCACTGGAGCTCTCACCTCAGGCTTATCCCTCTGGCTAGTGGTAGCCTAATCTTACCTAGATAGTGTCCCGGGTCTACCTGTTATGGCTGTTATAGATGCTTGAGTCTGTCCTACTTTAGCTAGGCTCTTTGGGCACTCCCTCTGCCAATGATCCTGTGCCCCACATATGAAACATCCTGATCCGGTTCTTCTATCCCAACATTGTCCCTAATGTCTTCTCTGACAATTCTCACACACTGGGCACTCCTAGCTACCAATATAAGAGCACTCGATGCCTGTAGTGAAGAAGGCGGTCGTGGTCTAGCTAAGTACCCCTGGCTACCTCGCTGCCACTAGACTACTCTCTGTGCCTGCGAACCCTGCTGCCTTTGAAATGCCTGACCTTGAGGATTATCTCTCTATCTTTTGCTCCTTCCTAGAGTTGAGCTCATCTAACTAGCAGTAAATGACCTCTTTCTCTAAAAGAAATCATGCCTCTCTTACACTGTCTCCTCTACTCTTTAGGCTATAGCAATCATCTTTGAGAAATCTCGAATCTCTATAGTCATCAATGCATCTGTATCTCCACATTCAGTCCTCTCTCAAATCTCTTACATTTCTCCTCATCATTGGGGAGGAATTTTGCCATATATTAGCTTAGATGATCGAACTCCTTCTCGTACTCAGATATTGACTTCCTGCCTTGCTTGAGATCGAAAAAATCCTATCTCTTCTTGTCTATATATGAGTCTGGCACATATCTCTTCTTGAATTCTTCCTGGAAGAAGGTTCATGTCAGCTCTTTAGTAGTCTTCCCTCTCTTAAGCCTATTCCACTAGTGATAGGCTTCCTCCTACAATAGTGATGTAACATATCTAACATAATCAACCACCGAACAATCTAACTCCTCTAGAATTTGGGTTGTCCTCTCTAGCTAATATTCTGCCTTCATGGCATCATCCACCCATGTCCCCTAAAAATCCAAGGCTCCTAGCTTACAAATCCGCTCCAAGTATGACTTTTTGAGGAGCTAGAGGAGTAACCACCACTGGTACTGGGGTTGGTGCTGGAATAGGTGCTACCATCTATCTTAATAATGTAACAATTTGCTACACCCACTCTGGCATTGCCTGTGCCCTAGGTACTGGCTGTGGCTATGGCTGTTGTCTCTAGGGTCAAGGGTGACTGCACCCTGTGCTGGTCTATGAATAGTCATGAAAGCATAGCTTGCCACTTTTTCATCCCTCTCTAGCGGTGTTTGCTCACTCATCATACCTTAACTGAAATACAGACAATTATCAGCATCAAATAGTGTAATCATGATTTCTTAAATACACAAGTGAATAGCTAACCTAGTTCCAATTGGAATTTGGGCCTAAGATTATAGGGGTCCCTTAATTGAGAATTCCTATAATTTTTAACACTGAAAAGAGTAATCTTAGAGCTCTCTAACATAAAAACTACATTTTTGAAGCTTAAAATGTAAATAGGATTAATCGGGATTGTCTGATCACCACATGGTGCGATTGTGGCCATCCACCATCTTAATATAAATAGTGTGTACATGTACATGATCAAAATAACCCCATCTTACCCCATATCCCCCCTTGGTCGGTGCCATTAATGGCTATTTCTCTCTCCTCCCTTTAGTTCTTCATTTCTCTCATCCCTCCACCAAACCAAACACTTTTTTACACCAAACTTCCTTTAATTAAACTTTAAAAGCTAATTATGGGATTAATTTTACATAAGAAGGCCATTTGAGGGCAAAAAGAAAGAGTTATAGTTTTAAGGTTTTGAACCCCTAAATCACACATAACCTTAATTTGAGCCCTGATCATTTTTCTAGTAATTAGAGACATTTTAGATTATGGTTTTAGTTTTATTTTCAAATTTAAAGGTGTATATATTTTTTATGAATTTTTCTAATTAACTATGCATTATGGAATTTAGAGAATTTGGAGGAGGATAAAGGCAAGGGCAAAGAGAAGCTATAAAATATCTTTTAGGACATTGAATAACCTTTTTGTAAGTGTATTCAATAAAACATGTGCTTGGAAGTGCGAGTTGTAAAAATTCCATAATAGGTGTCATTTAGTGTTTTCATGACTTTAAGGGTTAAAATAAACCTAAATTGGCTTTAGGGGTATTTTAGGGTTTAATGCATGATAATTGACTAATTTGAATAAAAAACATAGTAAAAACAAATTAAACACAAAAGATGGAAAAATCTGCATGTTGTATGGAATTTAAGGACATATATAGAATATATGAAATTGTTGTATAATGGAAGGGAATTATAGAGTAACAAGCTAGAATAAGTGTATGTAACATGTAATGGGAATGTGCATTGACGATTATATGAAATGATGTGAATGTGGCACATAAAATGTGTATGTATGCATGGCGGCATATGTTGTGCATTTTGTGTGTGACTTATGAATTGGTAATGGTACTTGACAATGCATGTAAAGTTAATGGTTAACATGAGAATTAAAGATGATAAAGGGTGATGTACATAATTGAAATGGTATCACGAGTAAAATGATGTGAAATAGCTATTTAAAATGATATTACTTGATAATGATAGATGAATATACATGATAAGATCCGTATGATGAAATGAGTAATGACATTGACATGACATTGTTAAATGAATATATGATTGGGACCTAGCATGATAATATGGCTATGAAGCATGTGAATAATGAATAGTAAAAGTGGGAATAAAATAGCACATATATGTTAGATAGCTTACTAGATAGGTTAATTGGTCAACTACGAGATATAGCAGCTACTATGACACTTTGATTTCATTGATGTTGATACTTGATTATACTAATTTTATGGTGTGAGTGCAGCCGCTAAGAGGTTTTGACAAAATCATTGCATGTATTCTTAAGTTGGTGTAGTTGTTAGGAGGTTTAGTAGGACCATTGCACACCTATATATTGGCTATATTGATAATATTAATTATAATACGGGTATAGCTATTAGGAGGTCCAATAAAACCACTGCACATAATCTAAAATAGGTGCAACCGTCGAGAGGTTCAATAAGACCACTGTATATTATACTAATGTGACATACTGGTGCAACCATTGTGAGGTCCAAAATATGGGCCATTGGACAACATGATTTGGATATCTAGTACTTGGATATGTGTCTTCTAGATATGGGCTAGAAAATAGAAATTATGAAAATGTGATACAAGAACATGGAATAAATGGATAAATAATTATAAGTGAATGAACTACGTAAATTGGAAATTAACTTTGCATTAACATTATAAGTAACTGGGTTAATGAATATACAACTTAATGATGGCATGCAAATGTAAAACAATTATTTATAATCACACATAGTAATCTAGGACAAGTAAGTGGCATGAAATGAATACATATAAGTTATAGTAACATAATGACCTAAAATGACTAAATGAAAGCAATGTGAGTAAGGGAAAATGTATGAACATTAAGTGACATGTCCATTATAAAAATGCATGCTTACCATGAATGCATATGTATGTGTGCATATTTTACCGAATACAACATTAAGCTCTATGCTTAAAGCATCATGTTTTCGATGCTTGGGTTATAGATAAATACAACTTCGACCTAGCCTTGGTGTAGCAGTGTAGTAAAAACTGTTCCAGCTCTTGGTATATTTCTGTATCTTTAGTGTGATATAAATAAGACTAGTAGGTAGTCTAATGTATATAAAAAAGGCATGGGTTTAACTTAGTTATGTATATGTAAAACTTATAATAATATACTATTCATGTATATTAAGTGAACAAATGATAGTAGTGTGGAATTAATATGTTATGTATGCCTAATATACTGTGATATTGAGATTGTGATTCATGCTATGATTGCAATGTGACTGATGCCACTATGTGTTGATTGATGACACTGAAGGGTTAGAAGGACCCAGTTAGTTGAGTTTAAGATTGAGAATGTTATAAGAGTGTTAGTTCTATATGTTTATTTTGGGATAGGCTACAGAGTAGCCATTATGCCATCAAATTTTTGTTAAAATAAAACTACAGTACCCTATGTACCTATGAGCAAAATATTGGTTTAAATTACACATAGGCCTAGGATTCTCATGATGAAGACATGTATGATAGGATTTGGAAAAGATAATGGTATAGCTGGGTAAAATTTGTTAATGTGCTATCTCTTATTTGGACTAGCAACAGTTTGGGTGTAAGGTGTCATGATGTGCCATCTCTCATTCAGATATGGCTATTGGGTTAAGTCAGGGGTTTCATACTATAGATATGGTTTTAGAAGCCATTACTACAAGGATTGCCCATTTAGACTTGATACTGAGGACTCCATATGACTCCAGGCTTTATCACTACCACTAGTTAAGAGTCTGAAGGAGAGGAAAGGAGTTAAAGCTAAAGGGAGTCAAAAGCCCCAATTAAAGGTAAGGTAGAGGATAAAGGCTCGAGCTCTAGCAAGCCAGCATGATATTAGAGCCCATAAGGAGATAGACTCTTTTGATGTTATTACTGGTACATTTTGCTTTCTTGATTCACCTATTTTGGCACTACTTGACTTGGGGTTCACACATTCCATGTTTATTCCTCACTAGCACAAGATAGAGGGATACATTTAGAGCCTTTAGATATAGAGATTATGGTCAGTAATGCTATAAGGAAACATGTAATAGTGAATAGAGTATGCAAGAGTTGTCCTTTAGCTATCTAAAGACACATCTTTCCAGCAAATCTTATTGAGCTACCCTTCAATGAATTTGACGTAATACTGGGTATGAATTAGTTATCTAGACTCCATGCCATGGTAGACTATAGACAGAAAAGACTTACTTTCTAGATAGTAGATAGGGAGGAAATAATAGTAGTTGGTGAAAGAATAGACTTTTTGTCCAATGTTATCTTTGTAGTGATAGCTAAGCGAATGATCTGAAAAGGTTGCCAAGCATATTTGGCATATGTAGTTGATATTAAAAAGATGGGACTCAATGTTAGGCAATATCAGTGGTGGTAGAATTTGAAGATGTCTTCCTAGATGAGGTACTAAGGTTACCACCTAAACATGAGATTGAGTTTGCCATTGAGGTATACCCAGACATAACACCAATATCGATAACCCCTTATAGAATGTTGCCTATTAAACTAAAAAAAGCTGAAGGTGCAATTATAGGAGTTGCTAGACAAAAAGTTTATCAGACCTAATGTTTCACCCCAGGGAGCACCAGTCTTGTTCTTGAAAAAGAAGGATAGTTTATTATGATTGTGTATACATTATAGATAGCTCAATAATATAACCATGAAGAATAAATGCCCATTGCCTAGGATTGATGACTTGTTTATTCAGCTTAAGGGATCCCGTGTTTTTTTAAAGATTGACTTGAGATTTAGGTATCACTAGCTCCAAATGAAAGAATCTAATGTGCCAAAAAGCTTTTCGCACTAGATATAGACATTATGAGTTTTTAGTGATGCCATTTGGGCTGACTAATACCCAGCTACATTTATAGACCTAATAAACTGAATATTTAGGTCATACTTAGATTACTTCATAGTGGTGTTCATTGATGACATTGTGGTGTATTCTAAGACTAGAGAAGAGCATAACCAACGTCTTAGGCTAGTATTGCAAACTCTAAGAGAAAAATAGCTTTATGCTAAATTGAGCAAATATGAGTTTTAGCTTAAGGAAGTGGCATTTTTGGGGCTTCAGTAGAAGAGATCAGGATAGACCCAAACAAGGTCAAGGTTATATTAGAATGAAGCCTTTAAGAAATGTGAAAGAGATTAAAAGCTTTATAGGATTAGCTAGGTACTATAGGTGTTTTGTGAAAAGGTTCTCAATGATTACTACTCCTATGACATGGGTATTAAGGAAAGATGTGAAATTTGTGTGGGATCATAAGTATTAAGAAAACTTTGACAAATTGAGAGCCATGTTGACATAAGCACTTATCCTTACACAGCTAGAATATGGGAATGACTTTGTCATCTACAGTGATACCTCTCATAAAGGACTTAAGAATGTATTGATGTAAGATAACAAAGTAAGGCTTATGCATCCAAGCAACTAAAAACACATGAAAAAAACTATCTGACTCATGATTTAGAGTTAGCTGTTATTATTTTTACCTTGAAAATATGGAAGCAATATCTTTATGGTGAGAGTTGTTATATGTATATTACTTATATAAGTCTAAAATACTACCCTACCTAGAAGGAGTTGAACCTGAGGCAGTAAAAGTGGATGGAGTTAATCAAGGATTATGATTGCTTAATTGACTATCGTCCTAATAAAGTGAAAATGGTAGCTGATGCATTAAGCTAGCAATTCTTATGTGCCATGAAAGTAATGAGTGTTTAATTGTGGTACCTAGAGGATGGAGCCTTGTTAGCTAAGTTATAGGTGAAACTTAATTTGATTCAATAAGTAAAGGAAGCTAAAAAGGATGACAATCAACTTAAGCATATAAAGGGTTTGATCAAAGAAGGGAAGCCTACTGAGCATGAAATCAAAGTAGATGAATGCTTATATCATGATCGATAGTGTGTGCCTGATAGAGAGGACATTACAAGATAGATTTTGTAAGAAGCTCATAATTCCACATATGCCATGCATCTTGGGAGCACAAAAATGTACCATGACCTGAAGCCTTATTACTGGTGGCCTAGAATGAAAAATGATAGAGTGAAGTACATGACTAGATGTCTCCTTGGTCAACAAGTGAAAGCTAAGTACTTTTGGATTACTTCATCCCATAGCAATACCAGAGTAGAAATGGGAAATAGTCACAATGGACTATGTAGTTGGGTTACCCGTGACCAAGAATAAATGTGATATGGTATGGGTGATTGTTGATAGCTGACTAAGACATTGCACTTTATCTTAGTAAGAATAGATTACTCATCAGAAAAGCTTGCACAACTATACATTAATGAGATTGTGAGGCTACATAGAGTTTTAACTTCCATTATTTTAGATCAAGATTTGAGGTTCACATTCAGATTTAAGAAGAAATTACATGATGCCTTAGATACTTGACTCCCCTTTGGCATAACATTCCATCCACAAATTGATGGCTAATCAGAGTGGGTTATTTAAGTGCTAAAGACATAATGAGGAGCTATGCCATTAAATTTAAAGGCAACTAGGATTGATACTTGTCTTTAGTCGAGTTTGCATAAAATAACAACCATTAAGTGAGTTTAGGAATGGCACAATAAAAGGTTCTATATGGGCAAAAATGTAGGACCCCACTATGTTAGAGTGAACTGGGTGAAATTAAACTCATGGGATCAGACTTGATCAAGGATGCAAAAGAGAAAGTTAGGATTATCAAAAGATTAATTGAAAAAAACAATAGATAAACCGAAGTCATATGTAGATCTAAAAAGAAAGCCGATTAAGTATGAGGTAGGAGATAAAGTCTTTTTTAAAGTGTCACCTCGAAAGAATATACTCTAATTTGGGATGAAAAGCAAGATAAGCCCAAGGTTCATTAGCCCATATGAAGTTATTGAATGTATGGGACTAGTGGCTTATAGATTGGCATTACCTCTAGAATTGCAGTAGATTCATAACATCTTTCATTTCTCCATGTTAAAAAGATATAGATCTGATCCTTCACGTGTGCTTTCAATCTAGGAAATAGAGGTGTAACCAAATCTTTCATATGAATAAAAATCGGTCCATATCTTAGCACATAAAGTTAAAAAGCTACGAAATAAAGTAGTGCCACTGGTAAAGGTATTGTGGAAACATCATAACTCACTAGAAGCAACTTGGGAAAGTGAGCAGCAGATGAGAGAACAATTTCTATAACTATTTGAACCAAGTAAATTTTAAGAATGAAATTTCTTAAGAAGGGAAAGAAATGTAATGCCTAAAAATCTCAATTTCGTTAATAATATTTCTCAAGGCATGAATAGTATTTCTCGAGCAATCTGGTCATACTAAGGTAACCAAGAGGGGGTATTGGGTATAAAACTGTGATTAGTGAAATAATGATGAAAATAGAGTTAATTGAGGTAACCACTGAATTAATAAAAATTTTCACATTGATATTTAGTGAATAGTATACTTAATTTTTATCGAATTATAAAATGTTCAGGATGTACTGAGATTGACCCGAAACTAGCATGATCTGAAGGATTTAAATTCTAATTAGTCTAATAGTGATGAATCAAAATTTTCTGACATTAATAAGTATTTTATTTGAATTTCATGAAAAAATGATTGATTAATTAATCAAGTTCCCATTAGTTTTTGGACATGAGATTTTAAAGGTCCTTAAATTGAGAAATTCTATAATTTTTAGTGTGGAGAAAAGTATTTTTGTAGGACTTAAGAATTAAAATTACCTTTTTGAAGCTTAAAACTTACATCAGATTAATCGTAGCCATTAGATTGCCATTTGGTGTGATCATGGCCATCCATGTTCTTAATATAAAAAAATGAGTGTGTGCATGTGCTACACTTGATCAAGGTTACCATCTTCTCCCCTAATTCCTCCTTAGCTTACACTATACATACACTCTATCTCCTCTCCCTTTTTTCTTTTTTGCTTCACCAAATCTCCATAAAAACCTTCACCTTATACACTAAAAATGATTTACATCACTCTTAGAATTCAATTTTGGGGGGTCAATTTTACAAAAGAAAGTGAATTTGGTATAAAAAGAGAGGTTTGATGGTTTAAGGTGTCAAACCTCTAAATTAAGGTAAATCCTAAATTGGACCTCTAGCATATTTTAGGTAATTATTGATGCTAAGTTTAATGATTTTGGTTTTTTTTTGAATTTAGAGTTGAATAGAATTTTCTATAAAATTTTCTAATATATTACCTATTATTGAATTTAGAGAACTTGGAGGAAAGCAAGGATAAAAGAAAAGAGAAGTTGTAAGGTGCTTTTCGAGATGCTAAATAATTGCTCTATAAGTGTATTCGATAAAATATATGTGCATAAGTGTGTTTTACATTTTCCATAATATGTTCATTATGTACATGTTAGTAATTTAAGGGTTAGAATAACCCTAAAATGGAATTAATGGTACATTAGGATTTATGGCATATTAATTAATTAGTATGAATAAAAAATGGGTTGAAAATATGCTAAATGATAAAAATGGAGTCATGGCCAGATGGTGTGTATGTAAGGGGTAAAATGGTAAT
>CANXYI012062228.1:0-13259 GCA_948208565.1 Hura crepitans
TAACACTTAAGCAAGTTTATGAATCTATTCATGTGCAAACAATTTTTACCACTTAAAAATTTTTTAATTAACATTATAAATATCTCATATTGATGAAAAATCATTTTTGGAATTTTTGGAAAACAAATAAAACAAAAGCCATAATAATTATGCCTTTTCGATTTTTAACCTTTTAAAAAATCTAAATTCATGTCTCGCATATTTTACCAAATTAATTAATTTAATTTTCATGCAACATATGAAAAAAATTAAAATATGGATTTTAATTCATCATTCATTAGATTAAACCACAAAAATAACAATTAGATCACAAAGCTTGAAAACACGAACAAGGCACATTCTTCTATGCGTAAAAACCATTTATACATATAAAAGAATATTTTTCTTCTTAAAACCAATTTAATCCAATTAAAAATCAAGAAATCTAATTTTAATATCATTCCAAATCAATTTTAATGATATATATTAGATCTGATCATAAAATCAAAATCAAGAGCCACCATTGAACTAATAAATCATTAAATCATATTTTTTTTATCTAAATCAACCATAATTGAATTTTTCAACCATTTTGAATTATTTGAGAACCTAGCCTTGATACTAATTTTAGTTTTTCATGAGTCATGCATAGTGGAAAATTAAAAATTTTTGTGCAAAACCAAGCAATGATAATAAGGATCTAAATAAATCAAAACAACAGACAATAGAAAATTAAGCAACATAGAAATTTTACTATTGGTGATTCCTTCTCTTCACCTCACCTCAATGGGTTGTAATAAACCATAGTGATCCTCATTAGGAATACTTTCAAGGTATCCTAATAAGAATTAAAGTGAACAACAACTGAATGTCTAGGTGTAAGTAAGATATTCATAAGGGAGTAAAAGAGGAAGAAGAAGATAATTCAAAAATTCACAGGGAGAGTATGCGGATTTTTTGCTTGTTTAGTGCTTACTTGTTTTGGTTGATTTATTGTAGCCTATTTATAATGAAATAAACTTCCCAAATCTCATTCAAGAAGGCCCACAAATTGGGCCCTTTTTTGCCTATTGCGCATGGCCTAATAAGGGGGTCTATGTGCATAGAACTTTGAGGCTCCTTTATGGGCTTCCTTTTGAGGCTCTTTTGGACATCAATTTAAATTAGCCACAAGCCTAATTTATGTTCCTTTTAACCCTTAAAAATTTTCCATTTAAATTAGATTAAAATATACTCTTAATTGTGACTCTAGGGTCTAAGTCCTTTTTAACACTTAAAAAGGTCAAACTAGGCTCCAAGCCCAATTTCTCTTTTTCTTCTCATTTTAATGATATCTCATATCATTGAAATATAAAAAACTTTTATAGTCATTTTAATTCTTCAAGTGTTTGATCCTATAGGTTTCCAAAATATGTTGGCAGTACACAATGAATTAGAGTCCTAGTCTAATTAGGACTCTTATAGTTCAATCTCATTAAGCCTATAATTAATTGCTAATTAATAATTCATTTATGTACAAGTCTTGAGAGATGGCTAGCCACACAACAAGACTACCCAAGTGTTAGAAAGTCAAGAATTACTCTTTTCACCATACTTCATCTCGTTTAGGTTTGAGTATGGACTTGTGTCAACTTAATGTTTAATTAAGTATGTCTAATCAAGCACTAAACATGTTAATTCTAATATTTATATCTTTATTCCAAAATGCCCTTATAAATCTCATTCACAGTTGCATTTCACTCTAATAAGAGATTTCTTGAATAAAGATATATTAGATTTATGAGATAAACTCCCTATTATAATCTAGGGTGGTGAATCCTCTATTGATCACTTAACTACCTTCAGGTATATTAGACTATACCCAACCTCTTGGCTATATATACATCATGGCAAAGTTAAAGCACTAGAGTCAAAGTATACCCTTTGATATTTAAGATAACCTTGGTGATCTCAAGTCAGAAGATATTAGCACCTACTAATATGATGAGATGACTTCATCAATGTAGATTATGTATCCATGTGAAGATCTCATTTTTGGGTCTCTATTGAACTTGTTTCTTAAACAAGCATCCACATTTAAATCTAAGCATCATTTCGCTAACAAATTATGAGAACTACTATTTGACCAAGTAAAAGAGTATAACATGTGCTAGTCTATCCATATTGATAACGTTCCATCTTATTATTACTATGACTAGGGATAGTTTGGTATTTCACATTTGCATGGAATAGGAATCTCACTTCATGAACTCTTGGTGATTTTCTCTACACTGTAAGATGATACTAGGGACTATATTACAAAGTTTAAGATCCATGTCAAACAAATGAATTAATCATAAGCACTTATGTAATAAAGAATGCCTTTTATTATAAACACATGTTTAATGGTACACAAAATATCCCAATTACACATGTGTTCTAGGACATACAATTGACATTTTTAAGCTATACTTTCAAGTGAATGAAATGATTATACATGAAGTGATTGAGTGAGGGTATTAGATCAAATGACATAACTATATTATGTAAGGTAAGTCAATCTTATGTGATTGAGCTATGATGCAACTCTAAATTCATTATATTAGCTATGTACATTTAACACTTGGAAATGATTTTGATATGCATATTGAATATTAATTACGTGGCTTAAATTTGAATTACAAATGGTCTCAAGAGATAGTTAATGAGTATGACAAATTAAAGGGATTTATTCTATAAATAAAGTATGATACATGATGAACATTGTTTAGCTACTAAAAACTATTAATATTGCAATTTGGCATGAGGCTTTGAGATGACAAACTGTGACGCAAATGTTTACATGCCACAAGCATAATACTATAACTAAATGATGGAAAGAGCATATTAATGCAATTGATATACTGAGATGATTATATAAACTCATGTATGCTTAGACTAACAATAGTGTTAGGATAAGATGACATGCCAATAGGGTCTTAGTGGTATTATTATTAGCATCACTATAATGGGTATAGCTACATAAGCTTTGTGAGCATTGCATAATTAATCACTATTATGGGTACAGTCACATAAGCCTTGCATGCACTATACAACTATTTATTGTGTGGCTATAATAGTGTAAGCTCAATGAGCACTATGTAATTGAGTTCATTTGACATATTAATTTACGGGTAAGGATCCATAAGTCCTACAAACATTATACGACCTATTATCAAGTTTATGGTTGTAATGCCTGTAGATCGAGGTTTTATGAATAGTACCTTTAAGGCTTGAATAGTGTTCCTGGGAAGCTGGGATAACTTTATAAGGCCAATGAAGGTGTGTACTTGTAATGTCCATAATTCCAAGTTCTATAAATAGTACCTCCATGGCATGAATGGTGTTCCCTACAGGTCGGGGGACCTTCACGAGGCCAAAAAGGGGCGTATTGGTCATAAAACTTTAACAAGTCTGAAAATGGGTAAAATGAAAGAATTTAAAAATTTAACAAAACTAATAAATCATTTTGGGTTAAGAATTAGTGAATGGAAAGATAAAATGAGGTTATGCCAGAACAACCCCGGGATATGCTTGGACAGACTCGAAAATACCATACCCTGAATCTTAAAAATTCCAATGAACATGATGGAGAAGGAATTTTAATTTTTTGAGGTCATTTGGTATTTTTTATGAATATTTTATTCTAGCGGGTGTATAATGGCAAAAAGTTAACAGTGGAATTTTGACTTGAAATTTTACGTGGGCCTTAATGACACTAATCAAGGATTTTTTGGAGGTCTAGAGAAATTTTTGTGAATTTCTAAATTTTAAAAAGAAATCAGGTGAATATGGACCATTATATCGCCACGTGTCATGATCTAAGCATGCCACTTACCCATATATATGACCTTACACATATGGGAAGGCCATATATGCATAAAAGTCATCCTCCACCTCCCTTTCTTCCTAAAAAATGTTGGCACCATTAAAAGAAAGCTTTCCACCATTTTCTTCTCTTTTTTACACCAATTCTCCACCAAATCTTATGAACTTTATATGGAAATTTACCTCCATGGTCCATAAAACACTATATAAGTGAGAGAATTGAGAGATTTGGCCTAGAAAGAGAGATTTGCAACCTTAGTGAATGGTGCCATTTTTTAGTGTAAGTGATTTTATTCCATTTTTTATTTTTATTTTAGGTAGTTTAGAGTGTTTTAAAAAGTTCCATAGTTTTAGATTTTCATTTAGAGTTATGTAGGATTTTTGAAGAATTTTTCTAAGCAAAATTTGTGTATGTTTAGGGCAAAAGGAAAACGTTGAAGGAGAGAAAGCTTTTAAGCACCAAAGTGGTGGATAAAAGGGTGTTTTCACACCTTAGGTATATGGAATAGATTCAATTTATGTGTGTCATGGGTTTTGGTAGGATTTAGCATCTGTACATGTGTATGGAAATGCTAATTTTAGGTGTTAGGTATGACATTGATGTAAATTAATGGTATGAGTATGTTAATGGTATTAAAATAATATGGTATGCATGATTTTAGGGAAAAGAAACTAGGTGTATAGGTGTGTTTATGGTATGGCCGAATGGTGCACTTGAATGACATAGCATGTGTGGTTATGTATATGGCATGTTAGGCATGGCAATGGCAATGGTATGTAAATATGCATATAAATAATGCTTGGAAAATGACTAACAATATGAAGAGGTATGGTATATAAACTTGGCAAATAATGACTAAATGTGCTCATAATGTGTACATAAATTGTGACTAACAATATGATGTTTATATGCGTGCCATTTGGTGGCATGAGTATTAAACATGTTTCATGAAAGATTATGAAAAGAAATATGTAAAAATGATGAATTTCATATTGGTATACTTAGTGCTAAGGAAGGCAAAAGATTGAGAATTGGCTAAATAAATAGTAACCTACTCGTAAAATGACCAAATGAAGAGTGATTTTGCGACAAAAGACCAAAAATGTGAATTTGTGTGAAATGGCATGTAAAATATAATTCAAGGTTATAATTGACATAGAATATAGTGAATGGTAATTATAGATTATAATTAAGTAAAGAATAGTGATTTGGCTCATTAATTAGACACCCACTGGATGGGTTAACTGGTCAACTAGGTAATTAGTAGTTGCTAGGCAGTTTGGTCCTTTTAGGGCCACTATTGTTTATTGGATGTGGCGGGTGTAGCCGCTAAGGTTCTAAGATGAACCCTGCACACTCAGGTATTGGGACGTCCACTTGGATTGATCCTTGCTACCCATTAGCTATCTATGGATATTAGGAGGTCCCACGGGGCTAATCCCTACTATCCACCTGTGATGATTTGGAGATGTGACTCAGGGTATTGGGAGTTCCCATGAGGCTGATCCCTGCTATCCCACTTGTAGATATTGGGAGGTTTAGGGACTAATCCCTACTATCTACCAGTTTAGTTTTGAGAGGTCTCCAGACTGATACCTACTACTGGGTGAGGTAGGTGCAGCTATTGAGGTCCAAAATGTGGGCCACTACATAGGATAGATCTTGCTATCTATTGTCTTAAAGTGTCGTTTGTCTATTATGGGCCTAAACTATATTGAATATAACCATGATCATAATATATGGAATTTGACCTTAAAACCAGAATAGAAATAACTGAATAGGATAAATGGCATCTAGTTTGACATCTTGCATGATCATAATTGAAGTGTATATGTATATGCACACATTATTCATATGTGTGTTTGCATGTGTGATATACTTTATTGTACCTATTCAACCATTGAGTGCATACTCAGCATGTTAGTGTTCTGATGTGTAGGCTATAGATGAGATAGCTATCCAGCTTTAGCAGGAGATAGTGTAGCTAACCTAGAGTCCTTTTGGTATTCTTTTTTATACTTATTTGGTTTTAGTAGTCAATCACTCATGTATAGTAGATGTAAATTCAATAGTGCATGTATATGATGAAACTGAGATAGTTAAACTAAATGGCTATAGAATCTTAGCTTTTAATGGATATATGTATATGCTTATCTGTTGGATGTCTATGGGTTTAAGACCTTGTGTGTTTTTGTGTGATGATAAGGATATTTTAGGGGACTGAAAGGGTTCAAGAGTTGAGCTTTGGGTTGAAACTATTTTAGAAGTGTTTTTCTGCAGGAAAAATTTTTGGTTTTTCACCCGGGTAGCCGTTATGCTGCCCAATTTTTTGAAAATGGATAGTAAACATAATCTGGACTTTTAATGGACTAAAATAGGTAGTAATAAAAGGCTATATAGTAGTGAACACTAAATGGTCAAGATAAGTCAAAGTTGGTCAAAGTGACATCAGAGTTAAATGAATGGTTCCCAGGAAAATCCAAGGATGGGTGACCTTCGAAAAGTGACACCTCTTGTCCATTTCCTTTAAGAATGGGCAGGGGGTGTTATAGTACTAGTTATAAAACTTTGATGGGCCAAAAAATAAGGAAAATGGATTAAGTTAAAAATTTAGCAGAACTAATAATTCATTTCAGGCAGTAAACTCATGTATAGTAAACTAAAATAAGGTTATGCCGGGAATGACTTGAGATGTGCCTGGATAGACCTAAAAATAGCACACCTTGAAGGTAAAAAATTCCAATGAGTTCATTGATGAAGGAATTTTAATTTTCTGAGCTTGTTTGATTTTTTTTTTCAAAATTTCTTGTTATAACGGGTGAATAATACACCTACTTGCCACTGGAGTTTGGACTTGAAATTTTACGAGGTTGTAAATGGGCCCAATCAAGGATTTTTAAAACAAAAGTGATTATTTTTAGAAGTCTAATATAATTTTTAAAATTTCCAAAACTTTAAAGTGAACTATAATTTTTGTGGGTCATTGGAACACCATGTGTCACGATCTAACACACCTACCACTAATATATAAGGCTTCCCACACATGCATATAATTTTACATGTGTGAGGAAGCCATTTTCAACCTTTAGAAAGCCCTATAAGTGATGCCATTTTTCAAGAGAGAGCTCCCCTCCATTTTTGCTTCAAACCCACCTCTAAACACTACCAAATCTCATAAGTCCCATATGGAAATGAACCTCCATGACCTCTAGATTTCATTTCTACCCTTAAAATCACCTAAAAAGCTCACTTTTGCAAGATTTATGTATAAGGTGAATAGTGCCATTTTTGAGCGTAAGTGCTCCTATCCTAGTTTTTATTTTAGGTTCATGTAGTCCTTGAAATTCTAAGAATTTTCATGTTTATAGATTTCTATTTGGAGTTCCCTATGTTTTTATATGAATTTTTAAATTTAGAGTTCCATATGTAGGTTTAAGGAGAGATCTTTAAGAACAAAGGCAAACAAGGCCTTCGAAAGGTGGAAAAGGGTGTAGAGATACCCTAGGTATATGGATTTAATACAATAGATGCATGCCAACATGTGTTTGTATGTGTACATGCATGAACATGTGTATAGAAGTTTTGGTTTATGCATATGTGTGCTTGATTTGATGTAATATGCATGCTACGATGTAAATTGGATGTGATAATAATCATATGGATGTGTTTTGGATGTGAAAATGCATGATGTATGTATGGTCATTTGTATGACATGAATGTCATGGTAGTGCATGTGTGCTTGATGTATGTACATGATGTATTATAATGTTAATCATGAAGTATTATGATGGTAATAATATGTGTAACCTAAATAGAACATGGTATGTGAAAATATATGTATTGTTATGGCATGATGTATGGTTATGGTTATGTATGGTATTAGGATAAAGATTAGTGTATGTAATGTATAATAAGAAAATGCTAAAAAAAATGTATACTAAGTGTGAAGTAAATTTATTATATAGCATATTATGAGGTATATGAAATTTGAGTATTTATAAGATTTATTTCATATGAAATAATTATGGTAAAATAATGATGAAGTATGGTGATGAAAATGTGACATTATGTGAGACATAAGGGCATGATATATGATGGCATGAGGCCATTAGAAGAATGAGAAATGGCCAAATGAATAGTAGAAAAAAATGACCAAATGAATAGTAACATTTACGTAAATGACTTATCACTGTCTAGTGAACAACATGACTTATAACTGTCCAGTAAAAATTTGCAGATGAATTTGACTTATAACCATGTCTTAATAATATGGAAATAAATGAAATGAATGAATAAAAATAATTAATAGATTGTTGGCCCAATAGTTAGACACCCACGGGATGGGTTGATCGGTCAATTAAGGATTAGCAGCTATTAGAGTCTTTATGCCTTTGGGGCTATTGCTTTAATGATTATAATGGTGGGTGCAGCCGCTGAGGTCATGATGTTGGCCACTACATTATGTGGGTGCAACCATGATGATTTTGATATGGGACCATTGCACTAGGCAGCTGTAGCTGCTGAGGTCTTGAGATAGGCTACTACACTATGCTGGTGTAGCATTCAAGGTTAAATTATAGGCCACTGCACTATATAAGGTAAGTGCAGCTATTGAGGTTTTGTGATAGACCACTGCACTATGCTGGTGCTATAGCTGAGGTCTAGTTGTGGGCCACTGCATTAGGAGGGTGTAGCCGTCGGGGTCTAAAATGTGGGCTATTGTATAATTTGGATTTCCTTTGTAATTTAGTGTTTTAAAGTGTCGTCTTTCTAGCTGGGCCTGAAAGATAAAATAAATATAATAAATAATGATAGTAAATGGTGAATGGAAAATTTATAAAAATGAAATCTATAGCTTGAAACTGATAATTAAATTAATAAGACAAAATAATAAATGATTATTATTATTTTTATTACACTATCTCAATATATTGCATGATGCACGCATGACTTATATGATGCATATGTGATTGTATGACATGCTTTTATTGTATTAAATTCACCATTGAATATTGTACTCAGTGTATCATTGTCCTGATGCATAGGTAGTAGATAGTGTAGCCGAACAACATCAATAAAGTGTTGTAGTGTAGTAGACTGATTTTGAGGGTATAATTCTATTCTCTTTATGGTTTTAGAAGGCACTCATATAATTCCTATGGGGTTGGGTTTAGTTTTGGTAAGACTGAATATTTAAGTAAACTTATAACTGATGGATTTCGTAGCATGTATGGTTATTTTTAGCTGAGTGGTATTAATATTTATATTCTGATGTTATGTAGGCTTGAGGCTTTATGTGATGATATTATGGAGTTAATTATAATATGTATATTGATATTTAAGGGTTAGTTTAAAGATTTAAGTTATATCTGAATGAAAAATATGCATGTCTATAAGTGTTAAACGAATGAGCCATTGGAGCAATATCAAGATAGGTGACCTAGTGGAAGGTATCACAACTTGTTTGGTTCCTTCGAAAATTGGGCAGGGGGTGTTACAATGGTGGTGTAAGACACATTAGGCTATATAATAAAAAGATGAAAATCATAAATGTTAAAGAATTTAATGTACCTTCTACACATATCGCATGAAATCATTTTATCAATCTGAACTTGAAATTACATTTATTATGTGCTTTATTTGGCATATTTACCTCATTGAAATTATACATGTGAACTTGCATTATGCTTATGTAACCAAACAACCATTAATGAGGTAAGTGAGGTAAGTGAATGAATATGAACTAAAGTATAATTGCGATGACTATTGGAATGATGGTAATGTACAATATGTATACATAGAAATGTGTTTATTCTTGTGTTTATTGTTTAATGATAATCATAGATAGTTTATATACCACTAAGCAAATCTTACTTAGCATGTTAGTTATTTCCAAGTGTAGGTTAAAGACTTGGGTATCTATAGAGAAAGCATTATAAGTATGGTTTGTAGCTAAAACGAAGCATATCATTACCATTTATAAACATGTTTTATTCAAATTATCTTAATATGTTTAAGCATTTCAATACAAATTTTGGTTTTTAAGGTCCTTATGAGCTTAGGATTATGGATTTATAAATGTTTGTTTTGGCTTATTTGAATGGCCAATGAATGGTTTGGATTTGCTACTATAAAACTAATTTTGATGTTTAGACAAAAGAATGACAATTATATTACCTATTGTGAATGGTTGTATGTTAAGTGTCACACCCCTACCTGATTCCCTAAGAAACCTGATAGGTGATGTCACTTCCCATATGGTCACCCATTCTAAAATTTCCTTAAGGCCTTATTTGTTTAACACTTATAGTTTTATATATTTCTTAGATAGATATTTCCTAAATTCCCATTCTAATCCTTAAACATCATTGTTTAGGTTATAATAAACTTTAAAATCCATTTTTCAGGTAGTAATTAAGTTTTTAAAAATTCGGGCAGCATAATAGCTACTTGAGTGAGATTTCCAAAAATATACCTGTAAAAAAAAACACTTCAAGTAAAATTACACTTTTTCTGTCACCCTCTGGACCCTTTTGGTCCTCCATTATCATCATAATCTCATCATCAATATTAGCATAGCACAAAGGGCCTCAGGCCCCTAATCATCAGAACTCATAAAATAAAACATTCATATAAAGTCCTTTTATACAATCATCTGCCTAATCTTAACATTTATACATAACTTCAGCTACTATGCTAACTATGCCCAAAACCCATATTATATATGTGAGTGCCTTTTATAAACCATTAAAAAAACAAACATATACCTTTGAGTTGCTGACACTGTTATACTGCAAAATCTACATAGGTTGTACTTCTATCTTTAACTACCTGCACACTAAAACATTGATACGCTGAGTATGAAACTCAGTGGTGAATTTGATATAATAAAACATGTCATGCAAGCATACATGCATATCACATATGTCATGAGTGCATGCTACATCATATGAAGTCCATGTCATAACATAATATTATTTTATTATCCTATCTCATTATTTAATTTATCAGTCTCATGCCATTATTTTAACTATTCACAAGTCTTATTATCATAGACTATCTTGGTTCATTAAATTTCTTTTTATTATTCAGGCCTAATTAGATAAACGACTCTTTAAGACACTGGATAAAAAGGAAATCCAAAGTTATATAGTGGCACATATTTTAGACCTCGATAGCTGCACCTACCTAGTCCACTAATAGGGATTAGTTCATAGGAACCTTCTAATACTGAATAGTAAGGATAGCAGAAATCAATCCGTGGACCTCCCAATATGCCAAAAATCAACATCAAGTAACTTTAGTGGATAGTAGGGATTAGCCCTGTGGGACCTCTTAATACCTATAGTCAAGCAAGTGGGTAGTAGGGATCAGTCCCGTAGACCTCCTATTACTCGAGTGTGCAAGCCCTAAATATCAGGACCTTGACAGCTGCACCTGCCTATATAATCACACTAATAAGGCCTAGAAGGACCAATAACTTTACCAGTTGCTAATCCCTAGTTGACTGATCAACCTATCCAGTGGGTGTTTAACTATTAGGCCAATTGTCTATTAATTAATTTTATTTAGTTATAGGCCATTAATTTAATTTATTTTGCTATTATTAATACATAGTTTTAAGTGATTTTAGTCTACTTACTTTTCACTAGATAGTTATAGGTCACTTTTTCCATAGGACATTTATAGGTCCATTTTCACCAGACAATTATAGGTCATTTACCACTTTTCATTTGGCACTTTCTCATGCCATTTCAAGTCTCCTTTCCATGCCATACTAGGCCACATATGATCTCAAACCATTCATCCTAATATGTCAACAATATTGATCTCAAATTTTCATTAAACCAATTACACCAAGTGCTCAGATTACATACCACTTTTCAAGCCATTTTAGGTTACTTTTAAGCTAATTTAAGTACTTTTTATTTCATGCCATTTCCATATCGTTTCTTACACCAAATTATTAACACATTTACACTACCTTTATTTACTATACATTATACCATGTTTATACATATGATTACTTACATTTCATGCCATATATATGTCGCACACATATCACACACCACATGTCCATCATTACATATCATGTACTATGCCATACATACATGCCATGCCATGCCTTGACATACCATTCAGCTATTTTGAGATCATGCACCTACACATGTTTTTCTCACCAATTTCACACACACACACTTCCATATTCATGCCACACGTTAAATTTCCCATCATTTACATCATGTATACATGCCATACCATGCATGCCATGCCATACCATCATGAACATGCCTCTTGGCCAAAATGTTATGTACTTACATAATCTTTTCCCACTTAATTTACATCCAAATCAACATTTTCACCTATAAATGACATTATGCCATGCTCATACCAACATTCCACAAATATATATGATCAAACATACAATTTCATACACATTTTCATGGCAATTCACATATATTTACATTGTGTCATGCTAGTATTATATCAAATTCACATACATAATGAATTCTTAAATCCTTTCTCACACTTTGGTAGCTTTAACTCCTTTATTGCTCACTAATTTTCCTTATGCCTACATAATTGAATTCTAACTTAGAAAATCCATAAAAAATCACACAAGGCTTCAAATGAAAATGTGAAAATATGGTAATTCTTAGAATTAGGAGAACTTCTTAAAATTAAAATAAAAACTAAGAAATCAAAACTTACACCTAACTTGAGCATTATAATTTCCATAGCCAAATCTCCCTTTTGAACCCTTTTTATGAGCTTCCAAGGCTAGAATTGAACTCTAGAAATCATATGGCCAATTTTTTCCAGTTAATTTATGATTTTTGGTGGCAGAATAAGTGGTGGTTATGGTTAAAAATGGAGGAGAAATGGTGAATTTGCTGTTGGAAATGGCATCGGTAGCTTTAAGGGAAAATAAGGTAAAGCTGCTTGAGGGGTGACTTGGCATAGGCATGGAAGTCCATGTGGCAAAAGGGGTATTTATGGTAGTGGGTGGGTGGCTCGGTTCGTGGCACGTGTGAATGTCCCATAAAAACTCAATTTTTGTTGTAATTTTGAGAAATTTAAAAAATTCATTTAGACCTCTAAAAATTATCATTTTTATTTTAAAAATCCTTAATTAGGCCTATTTAAGGCTTCATAAAATTTCACATCAAAATTCCATCGGCAAGTTGGTTAACTAAGTTCTCAAAAAATTAGGAAATTCTAAAAAATTATCGAATGACCTCAAAAAATTAAAATTCCTTCACCAATGAACTCAGTGGAATTTTTAACCTTCAGGGTATAATATTTTAGGTCTGTCTAGGCATATCTCAGGTAATTTTGAGACCAAGTCCATCTAAGGCTACGGTTCACTAGCTTATGGCCTAAAATGAATTATTGGTTCTGCTAAATTTTTAAATTCATTTGTTTTAGCCAT
>CANXYI012062269.1:0-11514 GCA_948208565.1 Hura crepitans
TGAGATTGTGTGGTTACATAAAGTGCCATTTTCCATTATATCTGATCAAAACCCGAGGTTCACATCATGATTTTAGAAGAAACTACATAATTCCTTGGGTATTTGATTAACCTTTAGTATAACATTCAATCCACAAATAGATAGCCAATCAAAATAAGTTATTAAGGTGCTTACTGTACTTGAATAATTTAAGTATTGACTTGATTATGAAGCTTATGTTGAAAACCCATATGTATAAGTGCTCAAAGACATGTTAATGATTTATGCCATTAAATTTAAAGGAAGTTATCTTTCATTAGCAAAATTTGCATACAACAATAGTTATCAATCAAATTTGGGCATGGCACTATGTAAGGTATTGCATGGGAAAAAAATGCAAGACTGTACTTTGTTAGAATAAATTGTGTGAGAATAAGCTAATAAGTCTAGATTTAGTTAAAGATACTAAGAAAAAGTTCAGGTTATTGAAGATAGATGGAAAACAACATTAGATCAAGAGAAATCTTATGTTGATCTGAAACAAAAGAAAATTGAATACAAAGTAAGTGATAATGTTTTCCTCAACGTATCACTGTGGAAGAAAGTGCTTCGATTTGGCAAGAAGAACAAGTTAAGTTCAAGGTTCATTGTCTTATATAAAATAATAACATGTGAGGCTAGTACTTTTATAGACTAGCTTCACCACCTAAGTTATAATATATCCATGATGTCTTCCATGTTTCAGTATCTAGTAAGTATATATCAGATCCTTCACATATACTACCAGCTAAACAAGTGGAGATACAACTTGATCTTTCATATGAAGAAGAACCAATGAAAATCTTATCATGTGACATAAAAGAGCTACGTAATATAATTCTATCCTTAGTGAAAGTGCTATGAAGACACAACAATATTAAGGAGGCAACATGAAAAATTGAAAAGCAAATGAGGGATCAGTACCCATAACTATTTAAGCTAAGTAATTTCAAGGATATAATTTCTTTAAGAGGGGAAGAACTATAACATAGTAGTCTTGGGTTATGAATAATGGACCTTAAGAGATGAATTAGGTTTTCTTACTAATCAAAGGTATTTATAGAATATAGATTGGGTTTACATTTTGGTAGCAAAATAACGTCAAATTGATAGTTAATGACTTATGAGAAGTATAATTGTGAATAGTGTTTTTTGTGGAAGGTGAACAGTATTTTTAGGACTCGAGTTACACTAACTGAACATAATGAAAGTAAATATTATAAAATAATTTTGGTTAAAAATTGAAGTGAAAATGAAGACATTAAAGTGTTTAAAATGCAATTAATATTTTTACCACGATGTTTTGGGAATAGTGATCTTGTGTAAGTTAAACGATAAAATCAAAATGACCTAGGAATGGCATGACCCGATGCTCAAAAATTCTAAATAAGCTAATGGTAAAGGAATTACAATTTTTTTACACCAAGAAGTGATTTAACAAAATCAAATGGCAACATAATGGTTTAACTAAATTAGCTTTTCTTAGTTCTTAATTATGGTTTTCTTGAGACTTTTGAATTAAGGATTTCACAAATCAATTGTATGAAGAGGGAATTAACTTGGCATATCAAAATGAGAGAATTAATTTTTTTTAATCAATAAAAGGTTTAGAATTAATGTGAGCCATTTGATTAAACAAGTGGCAGACATCTAATCATTACTCCCTAAGCATATAACTAAGAGTACATTTGAATTAAGAAACAAAATTCCTTCTTCTCTACTTAGCTAATGCCATTGCTAGGTTCCTCTTATTGTTTTTTTTTTACTTTTTCTTTCATAAAAAACACACACCTCAAACCAATTCTCACAACCAAACAAGCCTCTATATTCTCTAGATTAAGATTTTAGAGGAAGGAACTTAAGAACAAGGGTAAATTTAGGTGTTGGAACCCTTAGTGAATAGTTACCATCCATTGAGTATGTGGCTATTTTGTCGATTCTATATTATAAGTTACTATTTAAATCCAATTAAGTTTTTTTTATAATCAATTTCAAGTTCAAAGTAGCTTAGAAATTTATATAACTTTTTTAATATAAAACCTATTATGTTTAAAGGCTAAGTTAGAGAACTAAAAGGGAATAGGAAAGAGAAACAATAAGAAGCATAAATTAAAACCAAGTGATTTGTTTGAAAGTGTATTAAATGATACATATGTTAAGCATTTATAATTTCCATAATTCAAAAATATGTGCATGTGTGTGTATGTAGTAGCCTATACATGTATGTTTGAGTTTAATGCATAATTGATGATCTAACGATCCAAATTTTATGTTTAAAACATGTTTAGAAAAATAATGAATTGAAAAAGAATTGTGGAATGTATGGTCACACATGGCCGAATGGTACTGTGTACTTGTATATGAGATGTGATTGTGACATAATGGTTAGTATTGTTAGATAAATGGCTAGCTAGGGGAAGAAACAGTAGTTTGATGAGAAATTTAAGGAATAAGCTATTAAAATTATGAGCCTGAATTTCTAAATGAGGTTGTATATGTGTATGTTTATCCTACAATGAATAAGGAATATGAGTACTAGCTATGTGTGATGAAAATGCAAGAACAGGATTATGCATGGTGTAAATATTCAATTATGTTCATCTTGGGATCAATTAGCTAGGGAAGTTGGAAGAGGAGTTTCATAATTGCATGTATTTTAGCATTATAGTATTAACAAATTATATGCATCATAAAGCATGAACATGTGATGATAATAATGTAACAGCCTACGTCTAAGTTTCATAAACAGTACCTCTATAGCATGAATGGTATTCCTTACAGTTTAGGCACCTTCACGAGGCCAAAAAACGGTGTATTGGTCATAAAACTTTTGATGGGTGTAAAAATTGGTATAATGAAAGAACTTAAAAATTTAGCAAAACCGATAAATCATTTCGGGTTAAGAATTAGTGAATAGGGAGATAAAATGAGGTTATCCTAAGACAATCTCGGGATGTGCCCGGATGGACCAGAAAATACCATACCTTGAATCTCAAAAATTCCAATGAACATGATGGAGAAGGAATTTTAATTTTTTGAGATCATTTGGTATTTTTTCTAAATATTTTATTATAGCAGGTGAATAGTGCCTAAAAGTCAACAGTGGATTCTTGACTTGAAATTTTACGTGGGCCTTAGTCACACTGATTGAGGATTTTTAAAACTAAATGAGTATTTTTTGAGGTCTAGAGAAATTTCTATGAATTTCTAAAGTTAAAGAGGAAATCGGGAGAAAATAGACTGTTAAATCACCACGTGTCGCGATATGGGCCATCCACTTACCCGTATATAAGGTCCACACATTTGAGAGGGTCATATATGTGAACCATCATTTTCCTCCCCCATTTTCTCTCTTTGGCTGATGCCATTTCCAAGGCATTCCTCTTACCATTTTTTTCTCTCTCCTTCCATACACCACCAAAAATCACAAAAGACACATGAAATAGACCCTGCATGATCTCTAGAGTCTAATTCAATTGAGAGATTAGAAGAACTTGGCCTAGAAAGAGAGATATCCAACCTTGGTGAATAGGGACCTTTTTTGGTCTAAGTGATTTTATTCCATTTTTTTATTTTTGTTTTAGATTTTTATTTGGAGCTATGTAGAAATTTTGAGGATTTTTCTAAGCTAAATTTATGTATGTTTAGGGAAAAGGAAAACATTAAAAGAGAACATCAATTTAGGCACCAAAGTGGTGGGGAAAAGGGTGTTTTCACACCCTAGGTATGTGGAATAGATGCAATTCATGTGTGTCATTTGTTTTGGCATGATTTGGTATGTGTGCTAGTGTATAGAAATGCAAGTTCATGGTGTTATGTATGGCTTTGATGTAAATTAATGATATGACTATGTTAATGGTGTCAAAATAACATGATATGCATGTTTTTGGGGAAAAGAAAATAGGTGTATATGTGTACTCATGGTATGGCCAAATGGTGTACTTGAATGGCATGGCATGTATGGTTATGCATATGGCATGTTAGGCATGGCATTTGTATATAAATGTGGTGAATAAATAGTGTTTGGAAAGTGAGTAATATTATTAATAGGTATAGTATATAAACTTTACCACTAATGACCTAAATAAGCTTGTAATGTGTACATAAATATTGACTAGTAAAATGATGCCTATATGTGTACCATGAAGTGGCATGATTATGTGATGTGTTTCATAGAGGATTAAAGAAAGAAATGATGTAAGAATGATGGATTTTGGATTGGTAAGTTTAATACTATGAAAGGCACAATATGGGAAAATGACCAAATGAATAGTAACATACCTATAAAATGATCGAATGAATATTGATTTTGCGACCAAAGGCTAAAAATGTTAACTTGTGTGAATTGTTGTGTGCAATGTAATTCCTTGGCATGATTGACATGAAACATAGTAAAAATGATGGTAGATGTCATAATTAAGTAAGGAATAGTAATTTGGTCCATCAGTTAGACACATAGTAGATGGGTTGACTGTTTAACTAGAGAATTAGCAGCTGATAGGCAGCTTAGTCCTCCTGGGACCATTGTTGTCTATTGGATATGGTAAGTGCAGCCACTGAGGTTTTAGGATGAACCCTGCACACTCATGTATTAGGAGGTCCACTTAAGCTGATCCCTGCTACCTATTGACTGTATATGGATATTGGGAGATCCCACGAGGCTGATCCCTGCTATCCACTTATGATGCTTTGGAGATGTGACTTAGGGTATTGGGAGGTCCCACGGGGATGATCTCTGCTATCCCACTTATGGATAATGAGAGGTTACGGATTAATCCGTACTATCTACTAGTTCAGTATTAGAAGGTCTACAGACTGATCCCTACTATCAAGTGAGTTTAGTGCAGCTATCAAGGCCTAAAATATGGCCTATTGCATAAGATAGATCCTGCTATTTGGTGTCTTAAAGTGTTATCTGTCTGTTATAGGCCAAAACTATATCAAACTTAACCATGATTGCAATATATGAAATTTGACTTGATAGTAGGAATTGAATAATTGAATAAGATAAATGGAATCTAGTTTGATATACTATATGATCACGATTAAAGTGTATATGCATGTGTGTACATGATTCATATGTATGTTTACATGTATGACATATTTTATTGTATCTATTCTGCCATTGAATGCATACTCAACGTGTCGGTGTTCTGATGTACAAGCTATAGATGTGTAGCAGTCCAGCTTTAGCAGGTGCCAATGTAAGTGACCTAGAGTCCCTATTTGGTATTCTTTTTTATACTCTTTTGGTTTTGTTAGCTAATATCATGTATAGTATACATAAAGTTAGTAGTTCATGTATAGCTTGAATCAAAGATAGTTGAACTAAATGGTTATACGAACCTATTTTTAATGGATATATGTACATGCTTTTGTTTATCTATTTGTGGGTCTAAGACCTTATGTGTTTTTGCATGATAATGATGATGTTTTGGGGGACTAGAAGGGTCCAAGTGTTGAGATGTGGTTTGGTAATGGTTTAGAAGTGTTTTTCTTGCAAAAAAAAATTTTGGTTTTTCACCCACGTAGCAGTTATGCTGCATAATTTTCTATAAATGGATAACAAATATAATATGGACTTTTATCAAACTAAAATAGGCAATAATAAAAGGTTTTACAATAATAGACACTATAAAGACAAGCTAGGTCAAGTTGGTCAAAGTAATATAAGTGTTAAACGAATGGTTCTTAAGGAAATCTAAGGATGGGTAACCTTTGGGAAGTGGTAACTTTTGTCCGTTTCCTTCAGGAATTGGTAAGGGGTGTTACAAATAAGTTCATTTTAAAGCAAGTAAATAATAAAGGTGTAAAGACATAATAAGGTGAAAGTGAAACTAGCTTGTCAATATTTACTTATATGTTGAAGAACATGCTTATGTGAAATTAAATAAGATCTAAGTGAAGCATAAATATGTTAGACAACCTAGACTGGATAGGATGACCGATCAACTCAAAATTTTAGTAGCTATTAGGGCATTATAGTGTCACATATATTCTATGTTGGTGCAGCAGGAGCAACAATTTGCAATAAGGCCATTGTGACACCCTCCGCCTAACCCATTCGTTAGACTTGAACGGAGGATGTTGCATGTAAACTTATATCATTTTTTTCGATTCCACTATCCAAAAATTCACTATAATATAAAAGTATTGTTATTTAAAACATTTCCTAACTTAAGGAGCCATAAAAACTCAACAAAAATCCTTTAACACATTTTACGAGGCAATTAATAGGGTCATCATGTCAAAAATCTGGTAGCATAACGGCTATACTGGAACACTATCCCAAATAGTAAACCTATAAAAGAAGCACTTCAAAAACTTCATATCAACTCAATCAACATCAATGGATCCTCATAATCCCCTAAATTAACACACAACATAATTCATATCTTAATCTATATTCTTCACTCCTATACATTCATATAAGATACAACCTAAAGCTATTCTTATCTATGTACTATTTTAGGAAATACATTTCTATGCACTAAAATATCAAGTTCATAACTTATGAAAACCTTAAACAATATACAATTTATTTTATACATTAAATCTTCATGCTTTAAACATAGGTGGTTTTTGCTTCATTCAACTATTTCATAATCTAAACTGCTACTAATAGAGAACCTTCATGTGGCTTCCTGTGCTCTTCTAGTGTCCTTCTTTATCAATTGCCTTTATCTACGCACTAGCAAAAAAGCCAGTTTACTAAGTGAGATGCTCAGTGGTGTACCTAATGGAATATATATACATATATACTTTTAAGTAGTCATACCCACATAAATACACACAAATTTTTAATACATTTATTTCAAATGCCAACTTAAGCATACCATAGTTCATTTAATTTAATTATATAGATTGTCATTCTTTGCAACATACAATATGATCCCATGAGCACACATACAGATTTTAATATGGTGCATCACAATACAACCTTATATTATATTTTTATAGCCAAACATGCCTTTGAGTGTAAAAAAACATGACAATGTGCTTATATTCACATAAAAGTCATACGTAAGTCATAACAAGTTAATATAACGTAATTTATGGTCAACATACACCATAAGCATTATCATAACATAATTGTCTTCATATGCATAAAATAGACATGTATAGGTTGTAATAAGATCCATAGGTGTCAACAAGCATAGAGTGTATCACACATGCGTATTATGTCATCATAAACATATAAAGACCTTAATATTATGGCCATCACACTTATAGTCACAATAGGACACATTTGTTTTACACATTACCTAAAAAATCACCACATACAAAGTACATACTAGCACCATGGCATAGCTCAACTCATGATCACATATTTTAAAGTTTTTACATTGTTTAACATATGCTTGTATCACAATGATCCTTATTATTATTTGTTTAACTCATGCCCATAACAAAGAGACAACTATAAAAGGCTTGAGAGCAAATAATAGGCTACCCAAAATTGATTAAATGGTGCACCTAAAGGCATTAGTATCTATAGATACAAAATGCATCAACCTAAAGGCTCACACATATGTAGTGTAAAATAGTGGCTCGAAAGCATGGTGCCTATCGACACAAAAATATGCATAATGACCCGAAGGTAAACATTATAGCTGCTGATCCTAGTTGACCAATCAACCTATCCAAACTAGGTTGTCTAATTGTATAGGCATCATTAAACTTGTCAATATATCCCATTTATAAAATTTTTTTAATAAATAACATTGTTTATGTCTTTTCACTCATAAACGCATCACATTGGCCATTTTTTGCACATTAGCAAGGCTCATACACCATGCCTATAGCATGTGTCATATGATCATATCACATTGCCAACTAGGCTTACAAAAGCTTAACATCACATAAATGTCACATTTCTTAGGTATAAAAGTTTTAATATTTCATTCGACTTCACAACATTATTACATGCCATAAAATTCATTATTGACATGCTTCATCCATATCTATGCATTTCTTACTATCATTTACCCATACCGTCTCATGCAAAAGTAAAGGAATGCATGTTCTCATTTATAGCTGAATAAAACAAAGTAGACTAAACACTCATATTCTCATGCCTAAAGATCATGTATCATTTAGTCAATACAAGCAGAAGGCCATCAATTCATGTGCATTCACTTTCACAAGCTTTATTATCACATAATAATGTCATGAGACACATCCATGCATTTAAATTATCATTAGTTCCTCAATTTGCCATTTATAGCACCATTAGGCTTTATAAGGCCATAACATACATCATGCATACACATTCTATTTATCACATAGGCACACACAAAATGGTATTCAAACCAAAAAACATTATTTAGACAAATTCCCATGTATAATTCACAATACTCATATATAAATCAACATTCATGTATTTATTGGACTCCACATGCTCAAGGCCACAAAATCATATGCATAACTCTTTTACAATCATAACATCATACTTAAGTGTTCACACTCATATCCATTTACTTCAATTCTATCATACATGATCATGGTAACATTATTATGGTTTAATGGCTTATTATGGCCATATCACTACATACATGAGCATGCTACCATTTTAATAATCATTCAACCATATTGTCACACCATTAGTCCCTTTCTTATCCCATTAATGTCACACATTACACATTCAATCATTTACTAATGATACCCACACCTATATGCACATTAGCTATATAAAACATACTAAAATTTACATTCATGAGTATTAAATCCATTAAAGGCCATTATTACATAAATATCCATATTCATTATTCAAGCATTATCCATCACATTAAAATGATCACACACAGGCCTAAACATCATCACATCTCAATTCCAAGTTCTACCTATACAAGCACAACTTGAACATTTAAGCACATGGTCAATGCATTTTCACATAACAATAACTAATTAAATATACACACATATTACACATATTTATTCATCACTCATACATTTAAGCACTGGCACATGTATAGCACACACATTCTTGCCATTCGATATATCAACACATATATATTTCATCAAGTTCACATACATATTCATGTATTACTACCATTTTTTGATTCCATTTCTACCTTAGGTGTGCCTTCCTTCATCCACACCAGTTGCCCTAGTCCTTAACTTCCAGCATTCCTACTGACAGTGCTAGTTTCATCTCTTTGTTTGAATTTGTGGGCAAAAACTAGAATTAATTAGAACAAACTCTCTTCTACAAAGTTATATCTCTACATTTTATCTTTTATAGGAATTTTTTTTTGCATCATTCTAACTACTATACACAAAGTTATGGCCTAATTACCCTCTACTGCTCTTAAGGCACTCTGTCAATGCATGTTTTTATCACTTAACTTGTATCACATTTTTTAGTAGGTTTAACCCAGAATCAATTCATGACTTCTCATTAAATTTTTATTCCTATGAGTTTAATTTCATTTGGTTTAAGAATTATGCATTTTTTTACATCTACATAAGGAGTTATGTCTTGATGAATAGAGACTATTCTACTCATTTTGGGAATTTTGTAAACAGTGTAGATACCCTCAATAACGGGATTTTCTGAGCAAAATCTACAATGAATTAGGGGAAACATTCTTCTACAAAATTATAGCTCTATGTGTTTGATTTCATTTGCAATTAGTTTTACATTTTTTTAACATCCATACAAAGAGTTATGCCTAAAATACTCTCTATTACTCCAAAAGGAAAAATTAGTTCCAGTAGCCCTAGAAATCTGGAAATCATACTCCAAATTTCCATTTCTCCCTCAAAATGAACCATATTTAACAAAAATTTTTAGTATCTTACTTCCTTTAATTTTATCCCTAACTCCTCAACATCTTTAGCATAATTACTATAACATAATCTAAACAAATTTGGGAGAAAAGCTAAAGAAAAAGGAGCAAAATTTCCTTACCTTAACCATGTTGTTGTCCCCCTCCCTCCTCTTTTGTTTCTTCTTTTTTTTTCTCTATCCACCACTGCAATTGGTTGCTGGAGGTGGTCACCGACAAGCTGTCGTTGTTGCCTGGAGCTACCTTCGGTGCTAGCTGCAGCTATCTCTCTTTCCTTTTCCCTCTTTTCTTCTTCTTCTTTCCCTTCATTCTTTATTCTTCTTTCTCTCCTTTCCCTTTTCCTCTTCTTCAAGTTTTCTACCCCCTTTTTTTCTTTTTTTTGGTTGCCACCTCACTTTAATTTGGCTAATTTCCATTTTGATCCCTCCTTTATGGCTTATTTGAATCTAAACCCCTAAACTGCATTTTTCCCATTCCATTTCATTTTATTTTTCCTTCTTTTCTTTCAGTCATTTGCTTATTAGTTATTCTTTTTTCCTACCTCACAATATTCCTGAGCCTTTAAAATTTTAAACTTCCTGAACTTTAATTTTTTTGGAAATTCAAGCTAAAATTTCAGGGAATTTTTAAAAATCACTGAGACGTAAAAAAATCATAAAATTTGTTCCTAAAATCACCAATTAGGACTAATTAGATGCTCACAAAATTTTGCAGCCAAATTCCTTCAGGAGGTCAGTGAACCAAATTTTTGGGAATTTAGGGCAATTCGATTCGTAGCAGAACTTTAGGAATTTTCATACGAACACTCGGACCTCAAAAAATTGTCATGTTTATTTCTAAAATCCTCAAATACCTTTCATTAGAGGTACATTAAATTTTATGGCCAAATTCCTTCAAGAACTAGGCTAGCGCGATTTTGGGAAAATTGTAGTTCTACCAAAATCCCGAAAAAATTCCAAATGACCTTGGAAAATTAAAATTCCTTCTCTATTGGCCTACTTGCAATTTTTGACCTTGAGGGTATAATATTTTTAGGTTCGTCCAGGCTCATCCTGAGTCATTCTCGACCTGACTCAATTTGACCCATGGCCCACTAGTTTATGGCTCGAAATAATTTATTAGTTTTGCTAAAGTTTTGATAGAGATCATTTCCACCCTTTTTAAACCCCTTAAAGTTTATTGGGTAGTATGCCCTATCTCGAGACTCGTGTAGGTGACCCAACACTCTGGCTGCACTTTCTTGATCTCGTGTATTGTGTAGTTACCGTACTAGAATAGTTTAGGCATTACATTTCTTCCACTTTTAAGAAATTTCAACCTCAAAATTTATAAGGTTTACATTGATGGTCCTATCTTGGTTCTTAACCAACTCACATTTCTCCTAGTTAAACATAGCCTCTACTCACTATTTGATTATGCCACTTTCTTGGCTTTTGTACTTCCCCTGTTAAAATCTTCACGAGAGTCTCCGACTCCCATGCTCAGTGGATAACAACTTTTTGTTACCTTCATGAAATGGCGTGCCACTGCACTTCCTTTATGCAACTCTGATTTAGAGAGGTTCTATCCCTATGTCCATATCAAATCCTTAGGACAACTTTCCTATCTAAGCTTCCCTATATATCCAGTTCCATCTATCTTTAAGGGTCAACCCTTTTTCCATTCTTGGATCGTGTCTTGTTATTCTCTTCTTTAACATCTCTAA
>CANXYI012062293.1:0-10026 GCA_948208565.1 Hura crepitans
ATACCTGAAGGTAAGCTCATAGCCATTAAAAATCCTAGTTGACCGATCAACCTATCCAAACTAGGTTGTCTAACTATATAGGCATCATTAAACTCATCATATTATGTCATTTAGCCATTTATACATTTTACACAGTTTACATCATATCCACACATAATTATGTCACATTAGCCATTTTGCATATTAGCAAGGCCCAAAACACATACACCATTTGACTAACAAAAGCATATGGCCTTTAATGTATGTGCATAACTCTTTATCAACATTATTAACAAATATTAATGTGACAAAACACATCTATGCCTCTTAGTTCTCATTTAAACATTAATATGCCATTTAAAGCATCATTAGGCCTTATATGGCTATAACATATATCATATATGCACTTCTCATATCGAACACATTCATACCGTATCATAAATCATGCATTCATGCCTTATAATGCATAATACATCAAACATTCACATAAAAGCTACATCTTACGTCAATGCATTATTATACACATAATATAGGCATTTTATGATATAAGGCATATAACCCTTATTACATGGAAAAAGTCCATATTAATGTCATGGTTGCATTTAGCCACTTTTATATGCACACACATATGCATATAAACATGTTTAACTATTCACATAAGCATTTTATGCCATTTTGTCCATACATGACTCACATATTCACTTTATGCCACAAAAGAGTCTAAAACATGACATATACACATTTAAAACATTCAGCCATTATAATAGGCACACACATGTTCATTTCATCATATGTAAGTATACACTACTGCATTTTCACCATTTTCACCATACATTACAAAAACATCCATTTAAGGTATAACTAGCATAATATTTATGCACCTAGCTTACATAAGGCATTTTGAGGGAGATGTTATGGAAATTTGAGGGAGAAGGGAGAGGGAGATGTTGTGGAAATTTGAGGGAGAAGGGAGAGGGAAATGGGTTAAAATGGGTGGAAGGAAAAAAATTTGGGTATTTTTAGTATTTGGAAAAATTAAGTTATTTTATTTTCAAAATTGTTTTCTCCCCTCTAGTAAAGTCAAAATTCCTTAAAATAGGTCTCAAAAATTAGATAAATATGAATCCCACAGGCACCAAAAGAATCGGGCTCAAAAAATGAAGAAAACTAAAAAAATTAACATTTTACCTAAGCCAAAAACTTGGTAAAAATACTTGTTGATATCTAAAAATTTTGATTCCAAAGCCAATAGCCTATTCAAAATATTTAATTATTAGATTGTAATATTTTTAGATTATTTTGGGCAACTTTTGAATTATTTTATGATTTAGCTTTGCCTACAACACTACTCATAGGACACTACTATAAAATCTTATTTTGCATTTTTAACCATCCAAATGACTTTGGATTGGCTTTAAATTTTGCCTAAAATTCTCTCATAATTAATACTTCCCGTTGGTGCACTTAGTGTGACTCGAGTTTTGGGAAGCACTATTCATCTCGAAAAAAGTACTATTCACAAGAGTCGAGATTTTCGAGTCATTACATTTTTTACCCTCTTAAAAGAGATGTCATCCTTGACATACTTGGTTTAATTAGATACGGATACTGCTCTCTCATCTAAGCTTCACTCTCCTATGTTAATTCTTCCATTCTATGATGTCGCCATAGAACCTTTACCAATGGCACTATCTTGTTCCGCAACTCCTTAACTTCTCTAGTGAAGATACTTATGGGTTCTTTCTCTTGTGACAAGTCTAGCCATATCTCCACTTTTTTAGCTATTAACACATGTGATGGGTCTAATTTGTACTTTCTCAGACTGAGACATGAAACATATCATAAATCTGTTGCAAATCTAGAGATAATGCTAGTTTGTAAGCCAATGGAACCATACATTTTGTGATCTCATATGGTCCAATGAACCTCAAACTCAACTTTCCCTTCTTACCAAACCTTTACAACTTTTTCCATAGAGATACCTTTAGAAAGACCTTGTCACTAACTTCATAATCGATGTCACTTCTCTTCAAATTAGCATAGGATTTTTGTCTATCTAAAGTAGCCTTCAACCTTTGTCTGATGATCTTTACCTTCTCTTTAGCATCGTTAACCAAATCTTATCCCATAAGCTTATGCTCACTTAACTCATTCTAACATAAAAGTAGTCCTGTATCATCTCCCATACAATAGCTCATAAGAAGCCATACAAAGTCTTACCTAGTAACTGTTGTTGTAAGTGAACTCTATCAAAAAGATATAGTTATCCCAACTACCTATGAGCTTTATAGCACATGCTCAGAGCATATCCTCAAGCACCTAAATAAGCCTCTCTAGCTGACTATCCATCTAAGGATGAAAAGCCATGCTAAAACTAACCCTGGTTCCCAAAGCATTATGGACTTTCCTCCAAAATCTTGATGTAAAATAGGAATCTCTATCTAAAATGATTGAAGATGGCACTCTGTGAAACCTAACTATCTCATCAATGTACAGCTCAGCTAACTTCTCTAAAGAATAATCCTTTCGTACTATAATGAAGTGAGTAGACTTGGTCAATCTATCAACCACCACCCAAATAGAATCATGCTTGTTCCTAGTCATCAGTAGTCCAATCACAAAATCTATAGTGACTCGATCCTACTTCTATTTTGGGATTGCTATAGGATGTAGCAAACTAGAAGGAACTTAATGCTTAACCTTCACTTTATGACAAGTGAGGGTTTTAGTCACATAATCAGCTACATCTCTCTTTATCCCTAACAACAAATAGACCGTCTTAAAATCCTGGTACATCTTAGTACTACCAGGATGCATATCATATGGTGTATTATGTGCTTTTTGTAGAATCTACTATCTCACATTTTCACTCTCTAGCACATAAAGGCAATTATGATAATACAAATAACCATCTTCCTTTATCACAAACTCAGTAGACTTCCCCTCTTGTACTATACTCATGATACTCTAAAGCTTATTATTATCCTTCTACGAATCATTCACTACCTACACCAAACTTGCTTTAACTTGTAGCACAACTAATAAACCACCATTATCCTATGACTTCAAACTAACATGCATCACCTTTAAAGCTAACATAAACATCTTACTCAAGGCATCTATAACCACATTAGCTTTCCTAGGATGGTAGTCAATAAGGCAATCATAATCCTTGATTAAATCCATCTATCTTTTTTGCCTCAAGTTTAACTCTTTCTGTGTCGATAGATACTTCAGACTCTTATGGTCAGTGAAGACATAGTACTTTTCCCCATAATACAAATGCCTCTATTTCTTTAAAGCAAACACAATAGTTGTGACCCCTAAGTCATGTGTTTGGAAGATTTTCTCATTAGGTTTTAATTGCTGTGAAGCATAAGTAACATCATTGCCATCTTGCATGAATATATACCCTAACCTATTTAATGAGACATCATTGGATATGGTGAACTCTTTCCCTGACACTAGTTGAACCAAAGTTAGAGCCTCAGTTAAAATACTCTTGAGCTTATCAAAACTCTCTTGAAATCTGCTATCCCACTTAAACTTCACGTCATTCTTTAGAAGACGTGTCATAGGGCCTGCTATTAAAGAAACCACCTTAAAAAAGCTTCTATAATATCTAGCCAAACCCAAGAAACTCCTGATCTTAGTTGTATTCCTAAGTGGTATCTACTCTATTATAACATGAATCTTGCTAGGATCAACCTTTATGCAATCTACTGATGCTATATGCCCTAAAAATGACATGTCCTCTAGCTAAAACTCACACTTACTGAGCTTAGCATAGAGCTTCTCATCCCTCAAAATCTATAAAACTGTTAACAGATACTTTTTTTGATCTTCTTAGTCCTTAGAGTACATAAGGATGGCATCAATGAAGACTATTACAAACTAAAAATGGCCTAACACTTAATTCATGAGATCCATAAATGTCGCTAATACATTAGTTAACCTAAAAGGCACCACTAGGAACTCATAGTGCCCATATCTAGCCTTAAAAGTCATCTTGTGTACGTCCTCCTCTTTCACTTTCAACTGATAATACCCGAATCTATGATTAACATTAAAGAAGGCACCTACCCCTTTAAGCTGATCAAAAAGATCATCGATTTATGGTAAAGGATACTTGTTCTTAATGATGACTTTGTTTAACTACCTGTAATCCACACAAAGGCTCAAAAAACTATCCTTCTTTTTGTCAAACAGAATCAGTGCTCTTGATGGTAAAACACTCAGTCTAATGAAACCTTTTTCAAGAAGCTCTTATAATTGTATCTTTAACTACTTTAACTCTATAGGAGCCATCCTATACAAAGCTATGGAAACTAGTGTTGTGCTTGGCATCACCTCAATTCTAAATTCTAACTCCCATTCTGGTGGCAAACCTAGTAATTCATCTAGGAAAACATCCTTAAACTTAGCCTTAATAAGAATCTGACTTGCTTTTGATACTTCCTTTTTAGTGTCAGCCACATATGTAATATAGGCTTGACAACCCTTTTGCATCATCCTTCTAGCCATAACTATTGATACTATACTAACCATGTAATATGATATCTCGCTAAACAATAACACTTTTGACCTATCACTAGCTTGTAACGTGATCCTCTCCCTCTTACAATCCACTATGGCATGATAGTTGGACAACCAGTCCATGCCTAAGATAAAATTGAACTCATTGAATAGCTATTCAATGAGATCCATGAGAAAGATATGTCTTTGTGCTAACAAAGGATAGTCTTTGTATATTTTGTTTAACATGATATGTTGTCCAACAAGATTGCTAACTATCATATCAAAACCAAGGTTATCTGACTCTAAACCCCAATCTATAACCCATGTTGTGTAGATATATGAATGTGTAGACCCCAAGTCTATCAGTGCTAAAATAGGTAAATCAAAGATAGGGAAAATACCTACTATAACCTCTAAAGCATCTGCCTCTTCTCTAGCCCGTATGCCATATAGACTAGCTGGAGCTCCACTCTTTGACTTGTCTTTCTGACTAGCCCCAACTTTACTTTTGATGTCTCTCTTCTTTGATGTCTCAAATTACCTAACTAAATAATCCCTTTGAAAATGATCCCTAGAGCCACAACCCTAGCATACACACTATGTAGCTCTCCAACATACACCTTGGTGTTTCGTATGGCAAATCTCACAAGCTAATGTTTAAACACTACTAGTAGTAGATCTAAGAGCACCTAATGTCGTAGTCTACTATCAAATATGTGCTTTAGAACCCTATCTAAACCTTTGAGACTGCTCTAACTTCTTACTCTGTTGCTACCTAGACTGACCTTTTTTTATTTCTTGTTAGTTGTATAACTAGAAATGCCTTGTTCGTAGCCATATGATCTATTCTTGAAGCTATATCTCTTTTATCTTAGCTAATTTACCATCTCTATGGTATGACAAGTTGATATCAAGGCTAAAAATTCTCTAATCTACATCAGAGCAACTTGTTACATAATGTCCAGATTCAGCCTCTTCTCAAAATTCTTGTTGTGATCTTCCTCTATAGCCACCACTGCCTTAGCATATCTACTTAAATGAGCAAACTCCTTCTCATACTTAGATATAGACCTATGATTTTGCTTTAAGTCCATATACTCCTAATACTTCTTATCCAAGTAATGCTTAGTTATGTATTTCTTCTTGAATTCTCAAAGAAAGACCTCCTAATTAAGATCAGCATCAATCTTATGCTCTGTAATGGCTTCCCACCACTTCAAAGCTTCCTCTGATAGCATAGAAGTAATACACACTATATACTCCTCTTGAGGATGCTTCAACTACTGTATAATCCTGAATATCTGATCTAGCCAATACTCATCTCTACTCGACTTGTCCATTTCCTCACCCTTAAAGAACTCAACCCTATTCTTTAATAATCATCCCATGTATGTCTTCTAAAAAGCATGCTACTCTTGAGGTACTACAGGTTAAACTATCTGAATTGTAGCAACTACAGCAGTAGCAGCTGTTATCGCCTATTTGACAGACTTTAACATCATCTGTAGCCAAGCTGACTGACCCTACTGTCCACGTTTAGCATGTCCCGTATCATTGGAGGTCACATACTCTAGTTGTGCCCCTTATTGCCTAATAGTCATAGGTGTATGGCTCTTTACTTCTTCCTCTTCGCTTCGGGTAGTACTACGACTCATCTCCATATTTTTAAATAAGAGAAATAGATTATGAACCCTACATGTAAAATGTTATGATGTAAACATACTACAACTCTTATAGTACTCTTGTGTAACCTATAGGTTTAGAGGAAAGCCTAAACCAGAGCTCTAATACAACTAAATGTTACACCCTCTACCCATCCCATGCCTAAGACCTGAATAGAGGGCAAGCACATACATTTATATCCAATTTAGTTATCTATAAAAACCTTATTAAATTAAAAGTTTTTATTAATTAAAAGATTTCTTGAATTAAGGTGTTGTAAAAACATTAAAAACCATTTGGCATGCTTTCTAAGGCAACTAATGGGGTCATTGTGTCAAAAAATCTAGTAGCATAATAGCTATACTAAGACACTTTCCTAAACAGTAAACCTATTAAAAACACTTTTAAAATAACATACAACTCAACAATACTCCAACTAGGTCATCCTAACCCTCTAAACATAATAAAAAAAAACTCAGAGCCTCAGTCTCATCACAAGCTCACCTGCAACACCAAGAGATATCATACAAGTCATGCAAGAAATGTAAAGCTTTTGAAATAAATATAGTTTAAGTTACAAAACTGACCCATGTTGACAAATTAGGCCTAATCCTTATGGAATCACATGAGTATCACTATCAATGTTTACACAATCACAATTTTATAAAAAGAAAACAAAAGAACCCTAAAATGGGCAGTCTTCTTGTTCTCCTGTGGAGCAAAAGCTTTGACTCTAATATGCTGCTCAATTACCTACGCATCATAAACAAAAGCAATGTGCTAAGCTTTTGCTTACTAGTGTAATCACTTTAACATGAATATGCCAATTATATCATGCAATCATTCATTTCATATCAATATCATAACATGCTATCAATATTAATCATACAATATGATTCATAAGCAATTAAGCATCTTAAAAATGCATGCATATCAAGAAAAGTGTATATGCCACACTATGTTCATACACAAAACATATTTATCATCAACTTAGATAAAATAAGACATAAGCTTAACATACGCATATATCTTATTAGAATGGTCACATAATTATTTAGGCAATTATTGAAGACTTAAGAACATACATCATATGTCATAGCCTCATAGTCATGCAATAATTAAGTTTCAGGTTTCATAAACCTCTTTACACGAAATCATTATTTTCAAGTCTTTTTATTGTTTAACATATACCTATATCAATAAGACAACTAACTAAAACTGGATAATGGATAACTTAGGCCCTAAGGCACTCGCACTAATAGGTATATAAACTTAGGCTTATAGGCACTCACATCCGAAGATACGTGAACTTATGCCCATAAGCACTTTCATCTGAAGATATGTCAACATAGGCTCATAGGCACTCATGCCTGTCAGCATATAGAACATTGACCCGTAGGTCTCATACCTGAAGGTAAGCTAGCAGCCGCTAGAAATCCTAATTGATCGGTCAACCTATCCAAACTAAGTCCAAACTAAGTAGTCTAACTATATAGGCGTCATTAGACTTATCACATTATGTCATTTTGGCCATTTATACATTTTACAAAGTTTACATCATATCCACACATAATTATGTCACATTAACCATTTTGCATATTAGCAAGGCCTAAAACATATGCACCATTCAGCCAACTTAAGCATAAGGCTTTCAATGTTTGTGCACAACTCTTTAATAGCTTTATTGACAGTTATTAATTTCATAAAACACATTTATGCCTCTTAGTTCTTGTTTAAACATCAATATGCCATTTAAAGTATCACTAAGCCTTACATGGTCATAACATATATCATACATGCACTTCTCATATCGAGCACATTCATACCGCATCGTAATCATGTATTCATGCCTCATAAAAGCATAATACATCACACATTCACATAAAAGCCATATCTTATATCAATATGTTATTCTACATATAATATAGGCATTTTACAATATAAGGCACATAACCCTTTATTACATGGCAAAAGTCCATATTAATGTCCTGGTTCCATTCGACCACTCTCATAAGCACACAATTATGCATATAAACATGTTAAACTATTAACATAAGCATTTATGCCATTTTATCCATACATGACTGACATATTCACTTTATGCCACAAAAACATCTAAAACATGACATATAAACATTTAAAGCATTCAGCCTTTACAATAAGCACACATTTGTTCATTTAATCACATGTAAGCATATACAATTGCATTTTTGCCATTTTTCACCATAAATTACAAAAACATCCATTTAATGTATAACTAGCACAATATTTATGCACCTAGCTTACATGAGGCATTCCAGCCCCTCATTGCATACATACAATATCCATAATACACATTTCAATCACTCAATATAACCATATAACAATATTCAACTAATTCATGCATTACATAATGGCCATTAATACACAATATGTAATAAATGCACATATTGAATTTAAATGCATTTTCATCTATTTTAAAGTGATTAAACATACCAAGAATAATCGTTAGGTATGTTCGTAGTTATCTTAGGCTTTCTTCTTGCCTCAGGAAGCTCGGTTTGAATTCTTGCCTAAGAATTTAAATAGGTTCAATTTTAGAAAAAATCACAATCATATATATCTTTGAAAAATTGAAACAAGCAAATACATACACTTTTGGGCACCCGTAAAGTCTAAAGAAATATATTAGAATCAAAAGAAAATTACTTGACCATGATTTGGTCACTATTTACCTTGGGAAGAAAATCCCGATTCCTCTTGAGATTCTCTATAAAATGAGGCAATATTGGGGTCTAAAGCTTCATCTCGGGATGCTTTACAACTCAAAAACCATTTTTTAGAGTTGGTGTGTAAGATAAAAAAAAGAAAATGAGAAGAAAAAGGGATAGGGAGAGGTGGCAAAAATTTGAGGGAGAAGGGAGAGAGAATAGGGTAGAAATGGAAGGAAGGAAAAGAATTTGGGTATTTATAGTATTTGGAAATTTTAATTTATTTTATTTCTAAAATTGTTTTCTCCCTTCTAGAAAAGTCAAAATTCCTTAAAATGGGTTTCAAAAATTAGATAAATACAAGTCCCATAAACATCAAAAGAATCGAGCTCGAAAGACGAAGAAAATCAAAACAATTAACATTTTCTCAGAGCCAAAAATTTCGTAAAAATACTTCCTGATATCTAAAAATTTGGATTCCAAAGCCAATGGTCTATTTAGAATATTTAAGTATCAGGTTGTAATATTTCTAGATTATTTTGAGCAACTTTTGAATTATTTTATAGTTCAGCTTTGCCTACGGCAGAGGACACTATCGTAAAATCTTCTATAGCATTTTTACCATCCAAATGACTTCAGTTTGGCTTCAAATGTTGCCTAAAATTATCTCATAATTAATACTTTCTATTGGTACACTTAGGGCAACTCTTGTTTTGAGAAGCATTATTCACCATAGAAAGTATTATTTACAAGAGTCGGGGTTTTCAAGTCATTACAATATTAATTATTTCATTTTCATCATATTCTTGCCTATGAAAGTTTTATGACAAGTACTACTCCCTCGATCATCACATGGCACCCTAGATACAATGAAGAGACACTGTTTATGCCCCAAAAATTACAATTCATGAAACCTAGATTCTCAAGCATTATAATATTAATGCAGGTTTAAGTGTTCCTAGACCTAGTGTTTTGCATGAGGCACTAGTGTTAATTTCTAGTTTTGAAGTGCTATTCTGCTTGAGACTGATAACTCCTTCTTTTATAGTCAGACAAGATGAGTGAGCACACACCACCTCCTAGTGAGGAAGCTATTGAAAGTCATACACCACCCACTATATAAGACCCTGCTAGTTCAGAGGCTTTGGTGCCCAGTAATACTGCCTATCCTATTTCT
>CANXYI012062425.1:0-12034 GCA_948208565.1 Hura crepitans
AGGGGTTAAGGTAGAATCTAGATGGGTAACCTACGGGATGTAGCATCTCTTATTGGGTTCCTTCTAGAATCAGGTAGAGGTGTTATATTTAGTGGTATTAGAGTAGGTTTAGGCATTCCTAGGAATATTATACATGAGTGCCAATGTCTACAATTCATTGTTTCTAATAAGGCTATATTGAATGATGTAGATAAATTGTTCTTTTTGTAGTGATACAAGATGAGTGAGTGGACCCCACTAGAACAAGGAGAAGAGGTGGCTAGCCATGCTCCCACAATTATTCATAGATCAGGAGTAAGTTCAGATACACTTGTGCCTAGTGATGCTGCATATCACCTACAGACTTAGGCTTCTCTAACACTCTTACAATAGATAGCAGATTTAGTGAGGCACACATTTGCTGCTATTTCTCCACCACCTCTACCAACCCCAGCACCACCTCCACAAACCCTAGCTGCCTTGCAAAAGACTTATTTGGAATGATTAAAAAAAAATATGAGCTCTAGATTTCTTTGGTATAAGGGAGCATGATACTACGAGGGCTGAGTAGTAGTTGGAGCACTCTTAGAATATTGGAGCAGCTTAAGTGTGCATTAGATGAAAGCTTAAAATGTGCCACTTTACTCTTTTAGAAGGAAGCATTTCACTAGTAGGTTATTGCAAAAGAAGAAAAGCAATAGCTAATGTGACATAGGAGTATTTCCTACAGGAGTTTTGAAAAAGATATATACTTGAATCCTATAAGGATAAGAAGAGGCAGGAATTTCTAGACATGATGTAAGGAAAAAGATAAGTGTCAGAGTACGAGAAAGATTTTGCTCGATTGAGTAGAAATGCTAAAGAGTTCATACCTATAGAGGAAGAGAGATGTAAAAGGTTCGAGAAGGGACTTAATATGGAGTTATAGATGTAGATTGCCACCTTATAGATTAAAAAGTTCTCTATCTTAGTATCAATAGCTTATTCGATGGAGGAAATAGTGCATGAGAAGAGAGAATTGTTTTAGAAAAAAAGGCCATTCATAGTAGGTCGATGAGTTTAGCACTTAGAGCAAGCAAGAGGCAAAGAGAATTCTAACATGTACTGCAGTCTCTAAGGCAAGGCTAGACACAGAGGTCAAGTCAGGCTTTTTCATCTCAGCCTTAACCTTTATAGTAGTCTTTTAGTGCCCTTATATCTATAACATAGAGTGCACCCGTGACATATGCCACTTACAATAGAAGACATTAGGGGTAGTGTTGGTAATTTAGGAGAGAAGAAAGTTTTACTTATAGAGTTAAACACCATTTCTAGAGGGAGTATCCATAGAGGTAGGCTGAGCCTGCTTAGACACAGGCTTTTATAGCAATAGTTAACAAAGGACAAAGATAGAGCAAAAATGATCAATTAAGTAGAAATTAGAGGACTAAATCCAAGGCACAAGCTATAGCCCACCAATACAGCATTCGAGTCCATGAGGAGATAGAGGCTCCCGATGTGATTGTTGGTACTTTTTCCTTATTTGATATACCTATATTGGCATTGATAGATCCATGATCCACCCAATCATACATTTACACAACACAAACATGAGATAAATGATTAGAAATAGAGTCTATAGATCTAGATATTCAATTCAGTAACATGATTAGACAGAGTGTGATAGTGAATAGATAATATAGGCACTATCCTCTGATTATCCAAGACTAAGTATTACTTGCAAATCTTATTAAACTGCTTTTTCATGAGTTTGATGTCATCGTAGGTATGGATTGGTTATCAAAACATTAGGTAGTAGTTAACTGTGAATAGAAGAGGCTTACCTTCAAGACGACTAAGGGACAGGAGGTGAAAGTTATAGGTGAAAGAAACTCATTGTCTAATATCATCTTAATTACTTCTGCAAGATGACTCATTTGAAATAGTTACCCACCCAATATTAGCATGATACCTATAGTTTCAAAATTTCCAAATGTGTTCCTAAATGAGTTACCATGGTTGCCACCATAGCTAGAGCTTGATTTTGAGATTGAGGTGTACCTTAGTACAACTCAAGCATCTATTACCCTATACTGGATGGCACCTAGAGAGTTAAAGGAATTGAAAGTATAAAGGTATGAATTATTGGATAAAGGTTTCATCATGCTGAGTACTTCACCTTACGGAGCACTCATGATATTTGTAAAGAAGAAAGACGCAATGCTTTGGTTGTGTATTGACTACATGTAATTGAATAAGGTGATAGTTAAGAATAAATACCTTTTTCCTAGAATTGATGATCTTTTTTATCAACTCAGGGGAGCAAGTGTGCTTCCTAAGATAGAATTGAGATCGGGTTATCATCAGTTGTGGATTAAGGAATCTAACATTCCTAAAACTACCTTCAGAATTAGATACGGGCATTATGAGTTCCTAGTGATCCAATTTAGGCTCAATAATACCCTAATGGCCTTTATGGATTTGATGAATATAGTCTTTAAACCATATTTAGACCAGTTTGTTGTGGTGTTTATAGAGGACATTTTGTATATTCTAGGAGTCGAGAGGAAGATGAGTAGTATCTTAGAATTGTATTACATACTTTGCTAGAAAAACAGTTATATGCCAAGTTGAGCAAATATGAGTTTTGGCTAAATGAAGTAGCCTTTCTAGGCCATATTGCTTCAGTAGAAGGCAATAGGGTCAATTCGAGCAAGACTAAAGTTGTGTTACAATGGAAACCTCTATGAAGGTGACAAGGATTTGAAGTTTCCTATGATTGGATGGGTATAATAGAAGATTTGTAAAGGGTTTCTCGATGATTGCAGCTCTGTTGACCTAATTGTTATGAAAGGATGTGAACTTTGAATGGGATGATAAAGGTTAAGAAAGTTTTGACAAGTTAAAGGCAAAATTGACTGAAGCCCCAATTCTTACTCAACCTAAAGAAGCGAAAAATTTTGTTATCGATAGTGATACTTTGCACAATTAATTTGGATGTGTGCGAATGCAATGTGACACCCTCTACTAGATTCCAAAAGAAACCCTATAGGTGATGCACTTCTTACTAGGTCACCCATCCAGAAATTTCCTCAGGTCTGCACTCCTTAACACTTATAGACTATTTATTATTTGAGTATTTATTGCTTAAATCTCTAGTTTATCACTTAGACATTTTCCTTTAGGGTATATTATGCCCTAAAATTCATTAAATAGGCTAATATAAAGTCCATAGAAATTTAGACAACATAATGGATACCTGGGTGACATTTAGAAAATTTTCAACCTATCAAAAGCAATGCTAATAATTCCTATCACTTCAACTATCACCTTCTAGTCCTTCATTATCATTCACCTATTCATTACAGTTATTATGTCATCACACATGCCTTAAGCCCATAACATCATAATCAGATTGGAATTTAAAATCATTCAAATTCATAAGCCTATTTATTTACATCACATGCACAACATAATATTATTGATTGTAGTAGCTTCTAAGCTTATTGAACACAAAACGTACAAGATTTACATGAGTGCCTACTAACTCAATAAAAACACACACAGCTATATAACCTTTAATACCTCTGCTATTACACTGCATGATCATTGAGGCCAGACTACTAACTCCTCTAACCTACACACCTAAAATAATAGTATGCTGAGTATAAAACTTAGTGGTGACTTTGAAGGAATGAAATCATGTCACTACAAAGCACACAGATGAGAGGCATGTAACAGAATGTGTGTGTGCAATACATGTTATCTATACAGCCAAATAATATTTTGTTATTAATTAATATTATTTTATTTAATGGGTTAATATTTAATTATTTAAATTGAAGCGTTATTATGCTGTCTTTATTTATGTACTCTAATTTAATTGTTAAGTGAAATATTTAATTTAAAAATAGGCCCAACTATATAGATTGCCACATTTTAGTCCCTGACTACTACACCGAGCCAGTCTAATAGTGGAGATCAGTTCATATGAACCTCTCAATACAAGATAGGGGATAGTAGGGATCAATCTATAGGCATTCTAATATTCCAAAAATCAATAACAAGTCACTCTATTGATAGTAGGGATCAATTCATAAACCTCTCAAAATCTAATAGTCATTATTAAGTAGCTACAGTGGATAGTAGGGATCAATCCATATACCTTCAAATATCCATTATGTCATAATCAAATATCTAAAATGGATAGTAGGGATCAGTTTGTAGACTTCGCAATATCTAGTAAGTCATCACCAAACATCTAGATGTTACTAATCCCTAGTTAACTGGTCAACCAATCTAGTAGGTGTCTAAATAACGGGCCATCTGCCATTATTTTATGTCTATTTATTTACTAATCATCATTTTATAATTTTTAAAGTTGAACAATATATGGTTATGAATTTATTTCAACAGTTGAATTTTAACCTAGATAGTTACAGGTCTATATCGGTCATATCGAATAGTTAGGGATCATTTACGTGGGCCAGTTTTAGGTTCTTTTTCTTAGGCATTTATAAGTTTAATTTAAGTCCATTTTATGTCATAATTTTAGGTCTAATTATGTTCCTTTGAAATGATATTTATTGGTTAATTCCTAATAATCATTTTAATAGGACAATTACAAGTCACTTTAAGAATTTCATACTATATTACAAGCTCGTAGCCACTACCTCACTGGCAACTTTTCATTCCAAAACAACATGCCAATATAGGTCACATTTCATTTCACAATATACATCTCATAATGCCATTGACATTGGCTCACAATGCAATTCCCATTTCATTATACACATAGTTCAAATAATATTCCATGTTTAGGTAATTTTTAGGCCATTTCTACTTATGCCTTACCAATACAATTTCTTGCTAGTTCTTACCCAATTCTTAACCCCATCATTCATTTCAAACCTATTAGTTTACATGCCATATTTCCATGCATAGTTACACATATTTCATGCCAATTTCATTCTATAAATCTCATGCTCATGACATCATGCAAATCATGCACATTAGATATCATATTTACCTTGCCATCCATGGCTAACATACCTCTTAGCCAAGCTTATCTATTACCATACACATGCATTTTTCCATGGATCATCACACATGCATGTCACATACCTTTATTATAGCATCCACTCACATACACACATGAGATCTCAACCATGCCATGCCATGCCACACCATGCATATATCTTGACCATACATGTCAGATACATATACATGCATTGCTCTATGAAATTCACCACCTACACATACATTCCCATGCCAATACATAAATTTAATCATGGTTCACACATCATACACACTACATACATGCCATAATTCAGCCTCACATCTCTCAGCCATATCAAGTATGTCACTATATATATAATTTTTTTCATCAATTCTAAACTGCACACATTACCTACATGCCAACCATGTTAATTCCCACCAAATATACCATTCATACATGCAATTTACCTAGTTCACAAGTCAACTTCCTTCATAACACCTCTTAGCCACATCATACATTATCCATAATCATGCACTTGCTCATTAATTACATATGCCAATCACTTAATTCCAAGTTATACATATCATGCAACATAACTTACACCACATTTAAATGCCATACCAAGCAATTCTAACCTATTGCACTATAACACACCTTTCAACCAAAAGGGACCTATGACCTTGCATCCATTTTCCTCACCAAATTAACATGCCAAACATCAAACATACACATAAGTTTGTATCAGACCACTAATTATCACACACTACTTATGCAGTTCACTACTTCCATACACTAATTTAAAGGAATTTAGAAGCAACCTCAATGTGACATATTTCCATTCTAACAAATTCATATACCTTGTCACCTTTAAAGCTTTTCCAACCCTAAAAAGGCCTTCAATTCCCTTGTTGCACCATTTTCTCCTCCTAGCCTACATACAGATACACTAGACTTAGAAAATTCACCAAAAATTCCATAAGCCTCCAAATGAAATTCCATGAGTATGAGGGGCTTTAGGATGATTAAATCCCTTAAAAAAGAAATGAAAAAGAGAAGAACTCCACTTACACAAGGACTTGAAATTTTAGCCACCATTTAAGTAGACTTATGCCTTTAGTGATTTTTCTTGAGTTCTACAACCATGGTGTCCCAAGCCTTAAAAGATCACCCCCTACATCATTAAAGTATTTTTGGTGGAAGAATGGTGGTTGTTTAGTGGTGGTTGGTGGCAAAAATAGAGGAATTCCAATAGTATAGTGTCGGGTAGGGATGAAAGAAAATGGTGGGGAAAGTAAGGTGGAAGGGTAGACTTGCCATGTGAATGTCCATGTGGCCTCATAGCCTTTATATAGTTTTGATGGGTGGCTCAAATGGCGACATGCATCACTTGAGCTTCCCAAAAATGCTCAATTTTGGCTAAAACTCTGGGAAATTTTTAAAATTCACTTGGAGCTCAAAAATTTATTATGTTAGTTTTAAGAATCCTCGATTAGGCCTATTTAATGGCTCATAAAATCTCAGGTTGAAATTCCCTTGGTAGGATAGTTAATCCATTCCCTGATTTATGTGAAAATCTCAAAATTAAAGAAAGGTAGTAAACAACCTCAAAAATTAGAAATTCCTTCACCAATGGCCTTAGGGTAATTTATGACCTTTAGGGTGTGGTAATTCTAGGTTCGTCTAGGCACATCCATGGTCATTCCTGACCCAAGTCCATTTGAGCTTATAGCCCACTAGATTTTGGCCTAAAATAATTTATTAGTTCTGCTAAATTTTTAACTTAAGCCATTTTAATCATTTTATGGCCAGTTAAAGTTTCATGAATAGTACACCCCTTCTCAGACCTTGTGAAGGTGAGTTGACACTTTAGGAATGCTTTTTGAGCATCAGTTGTACTGTTCAGAAAGCCTCGACTTACAGCTATTATAATTCTTCCCTTTTTAAGAAATTTCTTCCTTGAAATTACCTAATGTAAACAAATGTTGACATTGAGCTTTCATTTGTTCCTCAGCTTCCTACATAGCTTCTTTAGTATTGTGATATTTCCATAGTGCTTTGATAAGTGGCATGGATTTATTCCTTAGCTACTTATTTTCTTAGGCAAGAATCTGTATCGATTTCTCTTCATAGCTCAGATTTGGTTGAACCTTAACCTCTTATGCTAATATTACATGAGAAGGATCTAATCTGTACTGCCTAAGTATTAAGACATAAAACATATCATGAATCAGTTGTAACTTAAGTGGCAAAGCTAGCTTCTATGTCCATAGCCCCACTCCTTTTTGTAATTTCATAAGGCCTAATAAATCTGGGACTCAACTTCCCCTTTTTACCAAACTTGAGTATCTTTTTCCATGGTGAACTTTTAGGAACACTCTCTCACCCTCTTTGACCATTCGTCTATCTGAGGGTGGAAAGCTATACTGTAAGTCAATCTAGTGCCTAAAGCCTCATGAAAAATTAGAAGTAAACTTGGATCTCTATAAAAAATAAGAGCCACTAGCACACCATGGAGTCTTACAAGTCTCATTTATGTATAACTTTGCCTGTTCTCTAGAGGATAGTCAATTTTTGATAGGAACAAAATAGGTTGTCCTAGTCCGTTTGTCTATAATTACCCACATAGCATTGCATTTGTTTATACTCATAGGCAGTCCCTTTAAAAAATCCATTGTAACCTTTTCCCACTTCTATTCTAGTATTGCTATAGAATGTAGAAATCCAGCAAAAAGCTAATGCTCTACTTTTACCTGCTAGCATGTCAAACATCTCACCATATACTCTACTACATCTTGCTTCATCCCTAACCACCAGTAATGTAATTTCAACTCTCAATACTTCTTTGTACTACCTTGGTGCATACAATAAGGTGCTTTATGTGCCTTATTAAGTATCTATAACCTCAAGTCATCTATACTAGGTACACACAACTTGCCATGGTAGTACAAACATCCATCTACTCTTAGCTCAAAGTCTATTGCCTTCCCTTTTTTGACTTTATCCATAATCTGTGTCAACTATTCATCCTGCACATGTGCTTCTTTTACTTAATATTGGAAGTAAGGTCTAACATGTAATTCTATGAAAATAGCATTTGCCTTAGTATACCTTAGTCTGGCATTCATGGCTTTTAGTATTATCATGAATATTCAACTTAGTGCATATATAATAACATTAGCTTTTCCTAGATATTAATCTATCTGACAGTTCTAGTCTTTTATTAGTTCAAGCCACCTCCTCTACCTCAAGTTCAACTCCTTCTAGTTCAGGAGATATTTCAAACATTTATGATAAATGTAAATATAACATTTATCACCATATAAGTAATGTCTCCAAATTCTCAATGCAAAGACAATGGCAGCTAAATCTAAGTCATAAGTAGGATAGTTCCTCTCATATGGTTTCAGCTGTCTTAAAGCATATACTACCACTTTTCCTTCTTGTATTTGCACATAACCTAGTCAATTGAGTGAAGTATCACTGGACCTAACAAAATCCTTCCCTTGTTTAATCAACATCTTTTTTAGCTTATCTAAACTCCCTTGAAATTTTACATCCCATTCAAGTTCCATGCTCTTCTAATTAGTCTAGTCATAAGTGCTGTAATCATTGAAAATCCTTACACAAATCTCCTATAGTACTCATATAATTCTAGGAAACTTTATGTTTTAGTCACCTTCCTTAGAGGTTCCCATTCTAACATTGCCTTAACATTACTAGGGTCAAGTCTAATACCCTCGACTAACACTTTATACACCAGAAAAGCCACTTTATTTAACTAGAATCCACAATTACTTAACTTTGCATGTAATTGCTTCTCTCTTAGAATTTGTAGTACAACCTAAGATGTTGTTCATGATCTTCTCTCATTTTAAAGTACACTAGAATATCATCAATAAACACTCCCATGAACTGATCTAGGTATGGTTGTAATACCCTATTCATTAAGTCCATAAGAACTTTTGGAGCATTAGTGAGTCCAAATGGCATCACTAGGAATTCATAATGCCTATATCTAGTTTTAAAAGAAGTTTTAGGAATATTAGCCTCCTTAATTCTCAACTATTGGTATGTTGATCTTAAATTAATCTTGGAAAAGATATTAGCACCTGAAAGTTGATAAAAATGATCATCAATTCTAGATAAAGGATATTTATTTCTCACTATTACTTTGTTCAGCTATTTGTGATCAATACACAGTCAAAGCGACCCATTTTTCTTCTTTACAAACAACACAGGTGCTCTCCATAAGGAAATATTAGGTTTGATAAAACCTTTATCTAACAGGTTTTGCAACTGTAGCTTAAGTTTTTTTTGATATACATGAGAGATACTAGGACACACCTTAATTTAAAAGTCAAGCTTTTTTCATGGGGGAAATCCTAGCAACTTATTAGGAAATATATCAAGGAATTAAAAAACTATTAGAACCTATTTAAGGCTAAGTGTGGATTGATTAGTATCAATGACATGGGCTAAGTATGCCTCACAGCATTTATAGATGAGTTTCCTTACTATAATAGCTAAGATGAGATTATTCAAAAAACTTCTCTCCCACAACTGTTACTTTATGCCCCTCTGCAATCTGAAGGGTTAGTTTCTTATGTTTATAGTCAACTATAGCTCGATGTTCAGATAACCAATCCATTCCCAGAATAAAATCAAATTAATATACATATATTTGAATGGCTAGTTCCTAGTTCTATCAATGCCAAAACTAGAACATCAAAAAATGAAAGTACCAGTTATGACATCTAAAGCCCTTGCTTCTTCACAAGCCCTAATTGCATATTGTCTAGCTAGTGTATGGGCTTCTGACCTTGTCCCCTAATTACTACTACTATGCTATTCACTTCTAACCTATCTGTACACCTTACTCTGAGGTGCTACTAATGCTTGCATATGAGCAACATCTAGTTGTCTCTAGACCAACACATAAAGCACTAGAACTAGGTGTGGTGGTTTAGGTCTAGACATTAATGCTTTCCTAGATCCCTAAGATTGTGTTTGTCAATATGACTGGTGCCTTAGATAAGATTATGCCTCTATCTTTTACTAGCATCTGGGCTAAACTGAACTACCTAGTAATAAATTATCTCTTCCTCTAAAAGAAATCCCTCTTCTCTTACACCTTTCCTTCCATATCATATGCTAATGGTACTAATACTATAAAATCTATAACCTTTAAGTTGACTATATGCATTCATAGTTCCACATTCAAACCTTTTAAAAACCTCTTGCATTTTTCCTCTTCTCTAGGGACAAACTCCTTAGCATATCTTATTAGTTTAGTGAAAATCATTTTCACGCTCAAGTATTAATCTTCTACCCTATTATTCTAGCACTCTATCACTTATCTTAACTAACCATAAAAGAAACTGAACCTAGCAGCATCATTGCAATATAGCATAAAAAAAACAATCCTGGACACGAGCACTCAAGTAAAACACCTAGGAACATATAAACTATACTCTAATACCATTAAATATGGCACCCCTTACTAGATTCTCAAAGAAACACGATCAGTGATACACTTTTAGCTAGGTCACCTATCCTAAAATTTTCCTATATCTAGACTCCTTAACACTTATAGAGTATTTATTATTTGAGCAATTATTGCTTAAATCTCTAGTCTATCACTTAGACATTTTCCTTCAAGGTATATTATGCCTTAAAATTCATTAACTAGGTTACTATAAAGTCCATAAAAATTTGTTTAGCACAATAGCTAACCAAGTGACATTCAGAAAACTTTTAACCTGTTAAAAGCAATTTTAATAATTCTTATCACTTCTATTGTCACCTTCTGGACCTTTTTGGTCCTCTATTATCATTCCCCCATTCATTAAAGTTATTCAGTCATCATATAGGCCTTAGGCCTATAATATCATAATTAGGTAGAAATTTAAAACCATTTAGATGCATAGGCCTATTTATTTACATCACATGCACAACTTAATATTACCTACTCTAGTAGCTTCTAAGCTTGCTGAACCTATAACCTATAGAATTTACATGAGTGCCTATGAACTCAATAAAAACACACATAACTATATAACCTTTAATACCTCTACTGCTACACTACAATATCCTTAAGGCTTGACTACTAACTCCTATAACCTGTGCAACCAAACCACTAGTATGCTAAGTATAAAATACAATAGTGATTTTGAAGGATTGATATCTTGTCACTGCAAGCACATAGATAAGCAAACATGCAACAAAATTTATGTATGCAATACATATTATCTATGAAACCAAATAATATTCTATTATCAATTTTATTACAAATTAATATTATTTTATTTACCGGCTCGATATTTAATGATTTAAATTCAAGCTCTATTATGCTACCTTTAATTTATGTACTGTAATTTTATCGTTAAGTGAAATATTTAATTTAAAAATGGGCTAAACTAGGCAGACCACACTTCAAAACACTAGACCACGAGGGAACACAAACAATGCAGTATCCCACATTCTTAACCCTGACCACTACACTGACCCTATCTGATTACAGGGATCAGTTCATATGACCTCCTAATACTAGATAGAGGATGGTAAGGAAGAGTCTATAACCCTCCTAATATCCCAAAAATCAATAGCAAGTTAATAAATGTATACTAGGGATCAGTTCGCAGACCTCTTAATATCTATTAATCATCATTAAGTGGCTACAGTGGATAGTAGAGATTAGTCTATAAACCTCCCAATATCCATTATGTCATCATCAAATATCTCAAATGGATAGTAGGGATTACTCTATAGACCTCCCAATATCCACTAAGTCATAATCAAACATCTAGCAGCTACTAATCCCTAGTTGATCGGTCAACCTATCCAATAGGTGTGTAACTAATGAGCCATCTACCTTTATTTTATGTCTATTTACTTACAAATCATCAATTTTATAATATTTAATGTTTAACAATAAATAGTCATAAATTGATTTCAACATTTGAATTTTAACCTAGACATTTACAAGTCCATATCGGTCCTATTGTGCAGTTAGTGGTAATTTATGTGGGACAATTTTAGGTCCTTTTCCTAGGCATTTAAAAGTCCAATTTAAGACCA
>CANXYI012062487.1:0-11890 GCA_948208565.1 Hura crepitans
GGACTTAAAATGAACCTAAAATGGCCGTCGCAATTAAGCAAAATGACCTATAATTGTCCCGTAAAATGTGATTTTGGGACTATAATTAAAATGAATATTTAACTTGAATATAACTGAGCTAAAATAATGGGATAGACTATATTTAATATGCTTGTAATTATGCATCCAAAAATGAGTCAAAAATTGTCAAAAAATTTTACCGGTATTTGCCTAGTAGGGCTAAAAATGACCTGTAACTATACAAGTCAAAAATCAACTATTTGATAAAAATTTTATCCATATGTTTTTCACTTCATAATATCATAAAATGATGATCAGTAAAGAAATAAACTTAAAATAAAGTCAGATGACCTATTAGTTAGACACCCACTGGATGGGTTGATCAGTCAACTTAGAGATTAGTAGCTACTATACTATTTGATTATCATACTAGGCCAATGCAATGGTTGAGGTTCATTTTTGAGCCACTACATTAGTCTGTGGTGAAGACACTCTTTGTTGCTAGTACTTTTGATTGTATATTGAACTATGCTAGTGTAGTGGCAAAGGTCCCCATAGGGATAACTGCAGTAGATTGCTGGGCAGACTAGGATCGATTATTTGATAAGATCAGTGTCTTAAGAGTTTTATGGACTGATCCTTATACATAGTTACTCGGTATTTTGCCCCTTGGGAGGCTCTTATGACCCGATCCTTATAGGCTATGTTAGGCCGGTGCAGCAGTTACAATCCAAAATGTGGGCCATTGCACATCTTTTAGTTCCCTCTTATTCCATTATATGTAAGTGTAATCTACCTAGTTGGGCCTATTTAATAATTTAAATAGTACACCTAGAAATAATGGAATGATTGAAGAATTATAAAAAGAAACTAAATAAAATCATTATAATGGCATTTTGGTAATGTTAAAGAAATAAGACATACCATTTGTATGATATCAACCACTTGGCATGTGGATCACACACTACACCTAAACTATTAGCCATAATTGCATATGTGTTTTAATGCATGGTTTAAATGGTTTAGATTTACTTATTGAGTTTTATACTCAGTGTACCTATGTTGTGGTGCGTAGGAAACAAGGATAAGTAAGCTAACCTAGGTGATCGTGCAGTGTAGCTCTATAATAGTTGAAGGGTAAAAAAAGTTGTTTTCTTTCTTTTAGTTGTGGCACTCATGTAGTACCCTATAGGTTTGGGTTAGCATGCTTGGAAGCTAATATTTTTGCATATATATATAACCTAGATGTGATGTATATAAGCTATTGTGGTTGTTGTTGATTTGTGTGTGAACTTGATAACTATAGGCCTGAGGCCTTATGTGGTTTAATGCTTATATGTGAATATGTGTCTGATGTTGGTTGATGATTGATTAGGAGATCAGAAGGGTCAAGATGGAGGGTTATAAGTTATTTACCTATAGAAGTGTTTTAATAGGTGGGAAAAATTTTTTTGTATGTCAACCAGGCAACCATTATGTTGCTTAATTTTTTGTGACCTATAAAGTGTCTATATATGCATTTTTTGAGTCTGTTGGACCATATATGAACATGATTAAGGATTAGATCAGACATCTAAGCAATATCTAATAGAATTCTATAACAATCCATAAATGTTAAGGAGTTTTCTCTTAGAGCAATCCTAAGATGGGTGACCTATCGAGAAGTGCCTTGCCTGTCAAGTTTCTTTTGAAATTTAATTGGGGGTGTCACATTTGGTGGTATCAGAGCTTAGGTTTAAAGTTTTTAGGTAAGTTAAATACGTGCTAGAGTCTAGTGTTGGTTATGTGCCATGTTATATTACATAGAGGCTAATAAGTTTTGTAATTCCTATAACTATCCATGATGGCTAATAGGCCATCAAAGAAAAGAGCAGAGGAAAGAGGCAGTTCGGCTCCAACTGCAATATAGTGAGAAGGTAATATAACTACTCCTAAGCCTAGTAATGCAACATGAGTGAAGTATTAGTTCGAGAAAAATTTTAAGTTTCTAGAGCAGCTAGAGTGCTAAGGAAAAGATAGTCTAAAGTGAACAAATTCCATCCTACAGGGAGGACCATACTAGTGGTAGGTTACTATTAAGAAGAGGAAAGAGATAATTACTATAGGACAATCTAGTACAGCCCTAGGTGATAGTAAGAGAAGGAGAGAGGCACTATCTTAGTGCCAATCTATGCATCAGGCATCGAGATAGGTACAATCTCATAGATTTAGGCAAGCTTCTATAGTTAGACCCTGATTTCCTCCTAGAGTTGTTAGTACTCCTAGTCTTCTAAGTAATAGGAATGGACCCCTGACTTGTAATACTTGTAACAAGAAACATTAGGGATAGTGTAGGTTTGGGTAGAAGAGGAGAGTGATTTGCTTATGGTGCTAAGGACTACTATTAGAAGGAATGTCTTTAGAAACAGCTCGAGGGTGCTCATACCCAAACATCTACAGTTGCACCTCAAAAAAAAGGTCAAAGGATAGACTGTGAATGTGAATTATGTATATAAATAGTGCCCTTTGGTGATCCAAAAATGCCTATTTCCTATGGATTTGATTGAATTGCATTTTTATGAGTTGATGTGATCCTAGGAATGGACTGGTTATTAGAGTAGTGAGCTATACTTGATTGTAAAAATAAAATCCTAACCATCTACACTATAAAGGGATAGACAGTGATAGTAGTGGATGAGAGAAATTATATGAATAACCTCATCCTAATTATTATAGTAGGGAAACTCATTTGAAAAGGGTGTGAAGCTTACATAGCTCATGTCAATGACACTAATGCTTGCACCTTAACACTTAAATAGATTCCTATAGTGGTTGAGTTTTTTGAAGTGTTTTTCGATGAGTTGCCAAGTTTGACTCTATAGTGGGAGCTTGATTTTAGAAATTGAGGTGTATCCTGGTACAACCCTTATTTCTATTACTCCTTACCAAATGACACTTACTAAGCTATAAAAACTGAAGATGAAATTAAAAGAACTATTAGATAAAGGTTTTTTTTAGGCCCAGTGTTTCACCTTAGGGAGCACCTGTGTTGTTTATAAAGAAGAAAGATTGTGTATTAATTATAGATAGTTGAATAAGGTCATAGTGAAAAACAAATATCCTTTGCCTAGAATAAATTACCTCTTTGATCAGTTGAGAGGTATGGGTGTATTTTCTAAGATCGACTTGAGATCTAGAAACCATCAGCTGAGAGTTAATTGATATTCCTATGACATCATTTAGAACTAGATACAGGCACTATGAATTTTTAGTGATGCCTTTTGGTCCCACAAATGCCTTGGCAGTCTTTATGGACTTAATGAATAAAGTGTTGCTACCTTACCTAAATCAGTTTATGGTAATGTTTATTGATGATATTCTAGTATACTTTAAGACTAGGGAAGAACATGAATAACATCTTAGGGTTGCATTATAGACTCTAAGGGAGAGATAATTATATGCCAAATTGTGTAAATGTGACTTTTGGCTAACTACAGTAGCTTTTCTATGACACATAGTGTCGGTAAAAGTCATTAGAGTACACCTTAGCAAAGTGAAGGTAGTTTTGTAGTGCAAACCCATGAGGAATGTGACATAGATATAGAGCTTTTTGGGATTAGTTGGGTATTACAAAAGGTTTGTGAAGGGATTCTCCTTGATTTTAGCCCCTTTGACGAGGCTAGTTAGGAAAAATGTGAAATTTGAATAGAATGACATGTGTCAGGCTAGTTTTGAGAAACTGAAAAAGATGCTAACATAAGCTTCTATCTTGATTCAACCTAAACAGGGTAAAGACTTTGTAGTGTACAGTGATGCCTCACTTAATGGCTTAGGTTATGTACTAATGTAAGAAGGAAAGATAGTAGCCTATGCTTCTAGGCAGTTAAAGCCACATGATAATAATTATCCTACTCATGATTTGGGGCTAGCTACTATTATTTTTACTTTAAAGATTTGGAGGCATTACTTATATAGAGAGAAGTGTTACATTTATAGAAATCACAAGAGTCTCAACTCATAGAAGGAATTAAACTTAAGACTGAGAAGATGACTAGAGCTAATTAAGGATTATGACTGCTTAATAGATCACCACCTAAGAAAAGCCAATGTGGTAGCAGATGCTTTGAGTAGGAAATTCATGGTAACTTTGAGATCCATGAATCATGAATTGTAGTACACCAACAAAAATGTTGTATTCGCTAAATTATAGAGTAAACTAGACTTTAGACATTAGATAAAGGAAGCTTAGGGAACAAATGAGTCATTGATGCAGTTGATAAGTAAAGTTCAAGAATGGAAGGCATGAAGATTTTTTTTAAGAGAGAATGGATGTCTGTATTACCAAGGTTGGTTTTGTGTACCTAGTGCAAATGACTTGAGGTTATAGATATTAAAGGAGGCTTATAAAGCTCCTTACTCTATGCACCCTAGTAATACTAAGATGTATTTAGACTTAAAGCCTCAGTATTGGTGGTTAGGTATGAAAGAAAACATGGCGAAGCATATTGCTAAGTGACTAACATGTCAACAGGTAAAAGCTGAGCATTAAGTTACTTTTAGATTGCTACATCCTATAGCAATACTAGAATAGAAATGGGAAAAAGTGACAATAGATTTTGTAATGGGATTGCCTATGACCAGAGGCAAATGTGATGCTGTGTGGGTGATAATTAATAAGTGATAATTAATAAACTAACTAAGACCGCTCACTTTATCCCTATTATGATGGACTACTCCTTGGAAAAGTTGAATAAACTGTATATTGATGTGATTGTTACACTTCATGGTGTACTTATGGCAATAATTTCTGATAGAGATCCCCAATTCAGTTATAAGTTTTGGAAAAGGTTGCATAAAGCCTTAGGCACTAGATTAACCTATAGTATAGCCTTCCATCCTCTAATAGATAAACAATCAGAGAGGGTGATACAAATGCTTAAGGATATGTTTCTCAGTTGTGCCATTGAATTTAAAGGTAGTTAGGATTAGTACTTGTCTTTAGTTGAGTTTGCCTATAACAATAGCTATCAGAGTAGTTTAGGCATGGCCCTATATAAAGCATTGTATAGCAGAATGCATAAAACTCTTTTATCTTGGAGTGAGATTGAGGAAAACCATATGTTAGGGGTTAATTTGATTAGAGATGAAAAGGAAAATGTTAAGGTGATTAGAGAGATATTGAATGCTACAACTGAGAGGTAAAAATCCTAGAATGATTTAAAGTGAAGGGATATTGAGTATATTGTTAGTGAAAAGTGTTTTTAAAGGTATCCCCATGGAATAAGGTCCTCAGATTTAGGAAAAAGGGGAAATTGAGCCCCATATTTATTGGTCCATACGAGATCATAGAGAGAGTAGGTGTAACGCCCATGATTTGAGGGTTTATGAATAGTGCCACAAGGTTAAAGAAGTGTGCCTAGGTTGTTAGGTCACTTGCACATGGATTGAGGTAGTGACACTAGTTATGAAACTTTTAGGGGCTTTAAGTTGATGAAAAAAGTTAAAATTTAAAAATTTAGCAAAATCAACAATTCATTTAAAGCAATAAGGAATGCATCTGTGCAATAAAATTTTTTTGAGCCGACATTAACTCGGGATATGCCTAGACAGACCTAAAAATAGTAAACCTTGAAGCTCAAAAATTCCACTGGGTCCACTAGTGAAAGAATATTTGGATTCTGAGGTCATTTGCAAATTCTCAAAATTTTTTAGCTTGGCATGCAAATCGAGGTAGTTTGAAAACTATCTTATCGATGGAATTTGGCCATAAAAATTTACGAGCAAATAGAAAGGATAAAAATATGAATTTTAAAATAAACGGCATAATTTTTTATGGTTCAAGTGAATTACTATGAGTTTTTTATGTTTGCTAAAAAATTAGGATGGTTTGGGATTTTCAGAACCACCTTTGACATGTCAAAGTGGGCCCCACCTCATTCCAAATGGCCAAGGAGGCTTGCCAAGTGACAAACCTCACTTGTTAAGTGGATTTCCATTTGGAATGAAGGATTGCCTTTCTTCCTCTTTTCTTTGCTGCTGCTGATGCTAGGGGAAGAGAATTCTAGCCATAACGTTCACATTTTTTCACCAAAATGAGTGATTCTAGTTGCTAAATTTACTTCTATGTGTTAGCCACCATAAGGAAAAAGAATCAAGTAGAAATGATTTTTCATTTGGGAGATAAAAATAATCTAAGGTTGCTGGTTTATACAGTCTAAAGAAGTGACCCTTAGGTGAGTTTTTAGCTGATTCTCCTAATTTCCTTAGGTTTTTTGGCTGCCAAAGTAACATCTATGTGATCATATGTGTGAGCTGTTTATGGCCATTGATAGGCAGCTTGAAGCCCATGAAGGGAGATGGTGCTCACTGTGGAAGCTGGCTAGATTAGTGTTCATGGGGAATTAAAGGGCTTCTTTCATAAGTGAGTGAACTTCAAGCCTTTCTTTTATACATTAAGGTGTATAAGATGATCAATAATGAATTGGGATGGCTTGAATGTTAAGATTATGAGTAATTTCTTCCATGGTAGTGTTGATTAAGTGAACACTTAATGATTTAGGGAGACATGTTTCAAAGAAATTGAGAAATTAGCTTTATTTGATTACTAATTTTGATGATTATGGATGCTTGGCTTGGTTGTACAATGACTAGAATATGGACAAATGACCTCTTGGTATGCTAGAGTAGGAATTATGGCAATTGTGATTAAAGAACACCATGAATTGTAGCTTCTATAATTGTACCTGAGAGCTACCATATGTGAGCTTTATGAGTAATGCTTTGTAACCTATGGAAACTTGCTTGAAATTAGGTGTGTATGTATGCAACCATGTTTATGGCATACTTATATGGATGAATATTGATCTAAGGTGAAAAACAAATGGAATTTTGGGTTATTTTCCATTGGTCCCTGAAAGCATGTTAATGGCATTATGGCATGAAATTTTAGCTTATTAATATGCTTGCAAGGGAATTATAATGGCTGGATAATTGGCATAGAATGACAAAGAAGTTAAAAAATATATATGACATGTTGACAAGATAAAATACACCTTGAGAATGTGCCTTTGAAATAGCAAACTAAAACATGTAGCTATGACCTAAAAGATGTCCTTAAAAAGTGGCTTTAAATGTGCTATGTAATTACATATTTACTTGTGCCTTTTGGGCTAGATTTGAGACAATTTGTATGAATGGTAAATATACCTATTGGTTGGACTTAGAATTGGCCTAGTTGTGCTTGGCTTTAGGCTTATGAATGTGCTTAAAAGGATGTTGAAAATTGTGTTAAAATCAGACTTAAACAGTCCCAAAATTTAACTTAAAAAGTGGTCGAAATAACTTGTAACTGTCCAGTTAACCATTACCCGAACCAAAAATGTCACTAGATAGAAAGTGTTAACTTCTTGAGTATTAATGCCATAATAAATCATAACATATTAAACCTTGAATTTTGGTAATAGTAGTACTAAATATTAATTTGGGTTTTTCCCGGTAGAGCCAAAATATGGTTATACCAGACTGGTTGAAAAATAAATGGTGAGATAAAATTTATAACTGGCTATTATTAGACTATAAATATTATAAGAACATTTTTGGTTAATAAATAAACTTAAAATGAGCTCTTGGCCCATTAGTTAGACACCCACTGGATGGGTTGACCGGTTAACCTAGGGTTTTGTAGCTGCTAGTTGTCTAATGTTCATGCTGTAACTTTATTAGTGCCTGAAGAGGTCTACAAGCTGATCTCCATTATGTCACCTAGATGTTGAGATATTATTTGTTGCTGGGGAGGCCTATGGGCTAGTCTCTATTATATCACATTCCTGATGATATTTATTTATGGCTTGAGAGCTCTAAAGGCTGATCTCTATTATGTCACATAGATATTATTTACTTGTGTTTGGAGAGGCTACAGGCTGATCTCTATTATAGTACACATGCCAGTGCAGCGACCTAGTTCCAGAATGGGGACCACTGCACCAATTTATTTTCCCTCAGATCTAGTGTTTTTAAGTGTCGTCTTCCTAGTCAGGCCAACAAATTAAATTAAATTAAGTGAATAAGCAGAATAATTATGAAAGATAAAAATTAAGCATAATTGGATGACTTTTTCTAAGAAATTAGTGAAATACAGGTAAAAGGGCATTTTGGTCATTTTACACATATGTTATAAATGAATTGATTCCTGTAAAATATGTATGCTATGAATATTAATAATTACTTCAAATAATTTATGTGAGTCAAAAATGTTATTTCATGACTTATAAATGCCTTAGGGGTATTTTAGTAATTTGGCACCAAGTTGTATAATTGAATTACATAATGAGGTAAAATCAGTTATTAAACTGCATAAGTATGAGAAGGATATAATGCCATAATTTAAATACTTTAAGTTCACCATTAAGTATCTCGTATACTCAGTGTATCTATTTTTGTGCATAGGTACTCAAGAGTGGAATCCTACCTCATGAAGCGTGACAATAAGAATTCAGAGCATATCAATGAAGGATTATAAAGTAATTGTTTTACAGTTTTGATATCCATGTACCAAGGTGGGAATTGGGTAGAAACATGTATTTAAGCTCTCTCTATATATATGTATATAAGTAAACATAAATTGCTGATGTAAATAAAATAGTCCTATATATTTTTCTTGTGAATGTATGTTAAGAACTGATGTTTGATGTTGATGTGAGCCTAAGGCTTTATTTATGCATGCTTTTATCTATAGGTTGAGGCCTGAGTTTGATGTGTGATAGCTGCTAATGCTAGGATGAGAATGAGGGACTAGATAGGTCCAAGAGTTGTGAAATGTTTATAGAAGTGTTTTAAACAAGTTCTAGAATTTATTGGATGGAACCCAAACAACTGTTATAGTGCCGAAATTTCTAAATTTTTGGGAAGGAATCGTAATTATTTAAAACCAACATCCTTTGTGTGACTATAACTTATGCAAGGTACAGAACCAAAGATAAGTGAATTTAGAAACAAAGTAAGTTAAGCTGATGTAAGTAATGGTAGTGACATCAATAGTACTAATGGCTAATATTAAGGGGTGTCATAGGGGAGGAGGATGATAGGTTCTTTTGTTATTTTGACCTAAATAAAGGAAAAGTTGACCTATATATAGTTTCTTAAAAATTCCCTTTTTAAAATCATTTCCTCAAAATTTTCTCCCCTATTTATAACTCCCATTAATCTTATTTAACCATTAAAAATTAAACTAATTAAGGCTTCACAACACTCTAAAAACCTGAGGTAAAAAAATGAAAGAAACCAATTTATTAGGCCATTTTTATTTTTCCAGATATGCAAAGAAAATACTTCCCGACCTCCAAAAATTTTGATTCCTATGCCATTAGGCTAATTAGAATTTTTTAAGTATTAGGTCATATAAGTCCCATAATTTTCTAAGCAACTTAAAAATATTTTACTGTTTAACTTTGCCGTGGTCACTATTCATAAGACACTATCATAAAAATTTTCATAGCATTTTTAACCAAACAAATAACTTCTAATTAGTTTTAAACTTTACCTAAAATTATTTTATGATTAATGCTTCCATCTGGTAGCTTCAGTGTATCCCAAGTCTCAGGAATACTATTCATCTCGAGAAAGAACTATTCATAGAAGTTAGAATTTTTTGATCTTTACATATATACATGTATATAGGCCATTTGGTCATAAAATTCCCTCACATGCTACACATATTTTTTATTCACTCCATAAGTCTTAGTACATGCTCTCATGATCATTGACGTTCATAGAATCATGCACCATTCATCACATGCCTTATATAAAGTAAACACATGCATGTGTACATCAAATAGCCATTTGGCCATCATGCCTCCAGGCACTCAAAAACATTACTACATGTATCTACATTATATCTAATGTCCATATAGGCACTTACTTGCATTCCTGGACATACATCATTCTTATCATGCATAATCTGTAACAAATATACACACGTATGAATGTAAGCCATACACATCCTATCATCATACATGATCTCCATCATTTACACATTATTAAATGGCTTAAAACACATATATAACATTATTAAACATGATATACATGCATTTAATCATCATACTTAGCCATTTAAACATAAATATACTCATTGTCATTCATTAACATAAATTAGGGCATATTCAAATTAGTATAAATCATTTTGATTACACTTACTTGTGGAGTCAAAACACACCTACAAGGACCACTTAGGCCTTGCTTTTCCCTTTATCCCATGTCATCTCTATTTTTGCAACTGTCTATAATAGGCTTGATATATAATAATCCATAGAAAATCAATTAAAGCATAAAATGAAAAATTAAAAAATAGAAATGCTTTTAGGCACCTAGAGACTATGGGAAAAATATTAAAACTCAAAAAAATTTACCTAATCAAATTTATGATACTATTCATCAAGATTTAAAATCGAGCTTTTTGTTCGATTTCTCTTAAAATTTGAGAAAAAAATGGCATCTTGAGGCCATGGAGATGTAGAATTAAGTCTCAAACATCATAAAATGAGCAAAAATCAAAGGTTGAGGAACCAAAAATTGCTCCTCCCTCTTTAAGAATGGTGTTGGCTTTTTGGTTTAAAGGAAGAAGATGGTTATTCTTCCTTTAACCAAGATTTAACCCTTTTATAGTGTTTTTTTCTAAATTTTCTTGCATCATTTTTGACATCTAAAAAACCTTAAAAATCCATAAATAAAGCCTCAGTAGCCTCTAAAAACCTATGCTTGAAAATCACTCAAAATCGATAAAAAACGTAACTTTTAATTTTATATGATTTTCATAAAAATGCTTCCCAATTTCCAAAAATTACAATTCTAGTGCCAACAAGCTAATTAGAATTTTTGAGTATTAGGTTGTACTAATCTCATGTTATTTTGAGCAAAAATAAAATATTTTTATGATTTAGTTTTACCTTCATCACTATTCACGAGACATTGTTGTAAAAACTTTCTTTGCATTTTTAACCAAACTAAATAACTTTAGTTTAGTTTCAAACTTGGCCTAAAATTATTTTATGATTAATGCTTTCACTTAGTCACTTCAGTGTATCTTGGGTGTTAAGAACACTATTCACATCCTGAGAGAAACACTATTTATAAGTCGAGATTTTTGGGTTCTTATATTACATCCCCTCATAAATGAAATGTCATCCTCAACATTACCTAGTTTAAACAACTGAGTGTAATGCTCTCTCAACTAAGCTTTTATTTCCTATGTAGCCGATTCCATCCCATGGGGCCTTTAGAGAACTTTCACTAAAGGTACTAACTTATTCTGAAGCTCTTTAACCTCTTTGGCTAAGATCCTTATAAGTTCTTCTTCATAAGATAACTCTGGACTAATCTTAACCTCTTCCATTGACAAGACATGTGTAGGATCTGATCCATATCTTCAAAGCAAGGATATGTGGAAGACATCATGAATCTATTAAAGCTCAGGAGGCAAAGCTAGTTTATAGGCTATTGGTCCCACACATTCTATTACTTCATATGGCTCAATAAACCTAGGACTGAACTTCCCCTTCTTACCAAAAAGGAAAAGCTTTTTTCAATGTGAAACCTTGAGAAACACTTTATCTTGCACTTCGTACTGAACATCTTTTCTTTTCAGATTGGTATATGACTTTTGTCTATAAGAAGCTGCTTTTAACTTGTCCTTAATGATTTTCACTTTCTTTTTTACATCTTTGATCAAATTTGGTCCCATAAGTTTAGTCTTATTGAGCTTATTCTAGCATAAAGGAGTTCTACACTTTTTTCCATACAATACCTCATATAGAACCATACCCAAGCTTGCTTGATGGCTATTATTATAAGTAAGTGCTATCAATGATAGATAGTGATCAAAGTTACCCTTGAACTCAATGGCACAACTCCTCAACAT